>JAJJWW010011275.1:0-31099 GCA_023531295.1 Papaver armeniacum | reverse complement strand
AGACAAGTGAATTTGCACACCCTTATCTAAATATTTACATTAATACCAAACTACCCGATTATATTTGGGTTAATGATTAGTTAGTGTGATTAGTGAAATTATTTTGAATAAAGATTAGAGATTTAAAAAATCAATTTTAAAAAGAAGTAGAATTATTGAGAGAGATAAGTTTGAGAAGTCAAGAACAAAACCACGGAAAATAAAAAATTTTCGAGTTCACTAATCTGTACTACTTCAAGTGATGATTCAATTGATGATAAATATCCGAATCTACATCTCCTTCATCTCCAGAAGATATGTCAATCTTCACAATGATCCTGATATGGATAATTTCTTAGATGGTGAATGTTTTTCCCCAAAGCCAATCTCAAGATGAGAACGATGGATTTTACCAACCACAACCTGAGAAGACTATTTGGGTACCTGTGCATGCTCTAAACTTAGGTAATGTTGGTTGAATTGGTCCAAATTTTCAAAAAAATGAATTTTTTGAGAGTAGATTTGTGCTTGTTCTAAGCACTCCTGGTGTGAAGAAATATGTAACCGAACTCATCCGATAAAAGGTAGTTCTGCCACTTTTTCTAAACACGCAGGTTACCGAACTCTCCATTAATGGAGGTTTTTGTAGTTCTACAACTGAGTAGTAACCGAACTCTATAAATAGGATTACAAAGCCATATGTTCGTTGGCCAAATGTAACCAACTAAGGGGTTCATGAGTTCCCATAGTTCACAACCAATAGCTAACCGTAACTTACGAAAATAATATTTAACATTAGTGTATAAAGTTCAAGTATTGGTTCGTAAACTTTAGATCCTTGATCTAACCAACTTACGTCCAATAAAATTTTAAGCTTTAGTGCAGTGTAAAGTTCGGTTAGTTGTGAACTTATGCCAAACAACTCAGGTCTTGCCTTAAAAATATCTCATATAACCAACTTAGGGTCCATAAGTTCTGTCTGCTCAGCAAACTTCATACAAACCCTGATTACCTAACCGAACTTACGCACAAAATATCAATTAGTGTACGAAAGTTCTAAGCAGCCCTCAACTTGCTTGGCAAATCGAACTCCCGAGTTCGGTTATATCGATAAAATTACCATTTAACCGAACTTTAGGTCCATGAGTCCTGCTAGTTCGCAAAACTTCATACCAACCATCACTACCTAACCAAACGGACGTACACAAACTTTTGATTTATGTACGTAAAGTTCGGTTAGTTGTCAACTTGCTTGACCAACCGAACTCCGAGTTCTAAGTATACCGATAAAATTACCATTGAACCGAATCTCTTTCTCATTGCAATTGATGTTGTTCCTTTCTCTTGTAGATTGAATGTCAACCTATACCAATGGATAATCAACCTTCTCCGGTTGGCATGTCGTTTGAAGATACATCTAATCACTATGTTAATGATTTGGCTTTGATGAACTATTGATGCAAGAATTAGCAGAGAACATGCCAAGAAAGCCATGTGCGATTAGTTTTGAATGGAAAAGAAAGCCAAACTCGTTTTGAAATGGTTTGAGAAGGAGATCCCAATGTTAGTCACAAGAAGAAGGGTTATGTGTATAAAG
Source organism: Papaver armeniacum (assembly GCA_023531295.1). Classification (NCBI taxonomy): domain Eukaryota; kingdom Viridiplantae; phylum Streptophyta; class Magnoliopsida; order Ranunculales; family Papaveraceae; genus Papaver; species Papaver armeniacum. The sequence continues at coordinate 29,523 of JAJJWW010011275.1, read as the reverse complement.
GAAAGACGACGAGGAAGAACACACGTCATGGCTCAAAGAAAACTAAATGCCGTCCGTTCTGCTAAGTATTTAGTAAGTGCAAAAAAGAATGGATGGGTTCTATCTATGGATAAGGTGGTAGGCCATCATAACCACCTCGTCCTGATGATCTTGAAGGACATGCAATGGCCGCCAGGCTCACTCCTCAAGAAATGGAGAAAGTAGCTAAATTTAGGAGAATGGGAATTACACCACTTAACATGCTTCGCTTACTAAAGGATGATAACAAGGATAATGTATCATCTTTGACGACCATTTACAATACAATTGAGACAATTAAAAGGATTGAATGGAAGGATAGAAAAGTGATGCAACAATTGTTTTTGGTAGCTAAAGAGAAAGGCTACGCGGTTCAAAAGAAGGTGGGTCCTAAGATCAAATAACGCATCTCTTCATCAAGGCATCCGAAGAGTGTTCAATTGGTCTCAACCTTCCATCAAGTTCTTATAATGGATTGCACTTACAAGACTAACAAATACGAGATGCCATTGTTGAATATTGTTGGTCGTACTCCGCCGACGAAGTCACCGTTTACCGTTGCTTTTTGTTTTCTAGAAGATGAGCAAGAACCAAGTTACACTTGGGCGCTACAACAAGTGAAGGCCATATACCGAGATGATGATATCCCCGCGTTATAGGACGGGACAACGATGTAGCATTAATGAACGCAATAGAGAGAGTCTTCCATTAGCACATAATATGCTTTGTAATGCTCCATATTTGGTGTAATGTGATGAATAGGTGCAAGCCTCAAATTTGTCCACCAAAGAGGAAAGCATTTGAAGAGATTAGTAAGCTACCTAAGATGAACAAGCGATCGCAAAAGAGGAATTCGACATACAATACACTATAAATCACGCTAAATGGGTTGCTTTCTCTGTGAATGGGAGTCATTGACTTGGTCTCTCACCAAGAAGAATATAATCTAAATTTAGTGTATTTATCGAACATTGGTTCAGCCCGAATATCCCGAGATATTGTAACGTATGGGCTAAGCAATGGTTAAACCGCATAAAGAGCGTTCTGCTTATGCATTTACCAACCACCTCATAAACAAGAATCAAAGATTGTGTTTTTGAATTAAGTCTTATTTTTGGGTTATGCTTTCAACATTTTCATAAGAATAAGAGACGAGACTGTTATTTTGGATTTTTTTTTTTGTTTTTTCATATCAAAACTTAATTACATGACATCGCCAAACAAGTGAGACATCGTTAAACTTTTGTTCGAAGAAATGAAATTAGAGGACATCAATAACAAAAACTAAAGCTACATAACATTTAATATCCAAAACGCGTTATGAAAAAGTCTTTATGAGGCGGAATGATATTCATATTTGAAATCCTTTCTCTTCCATCTTCGCCATTCGTTTTTTGATGTTAAAATGATTTTTGAGAATCTCTTCACCTCTAAGTCGATACCGCCAACACACGAAATAAAGCCATAAATTCCACAACTCTAGCTCTAATCTTGTCAATCGAAGGAACAATGCTATTTGATCACTAAGTTATGAGGGTTTGCTGTGTTTGAAACTAACTTTTCAAGAATTTTCCCCAATAACTTTGACTCATAATACCATTCATTCTTCTCGTTTCTTCACCCTCTTGGATAGTATAGTGTAGTTTCGCAAAGAGATAGATCTTCATCTAGAGTAAATTTAGGAGTAGTGGCTGCCATTATTAGAAGAATTTGAGACAAAATGTTATCTATGAGACACATATTTATACCACTGGTGTATAACGCTATAAAATAGCCGTTTCTTGACATTAGTGTCATTCAAATTTCAAACTACACATAGTTCGGTTACATAACAAATGAGTCGAGAAAACCGAACTCAAAGGTTCGGTTGGTTCCGTAAATCTTAGGTAACCGAATGTTGTAAAACCACCAAATTTATATCAGAATGTCTGGGTTAACAAAATCGCGGCAAATCCGAACTAATCATCGTAACTTTTTGTTTGATCTAGCCGGTTTGAGTTCCCTGCCACATTACGTAATCGGGATAAGAAACCTAACTTTGATCACCAAGTTCTAAGCACCAAAATATTGTCAAGGAACCGAACATTACACTCAGAACTTTTGTTCGAGTCTTAGATTACGCTTCTACAGTAACCGAACTTTACAATTTAACTTTTCAAATTTTCTTGTTCTAAGTCTCTACATCGCATTACTCTGCAGCTAACCGAACACTGGACGGTAAGTTATTGCCGAATTGAAAACCAACGGTAACTTTGACTAGTAGGAGCAATTATTGCGTATAACCGTTTTTTTAAAAAAAAAAACTAGCCGTTGGGTACTTTTTTGCTATAAATAGAGACCAATCTCTACCAAACTTATTCACCCATCACTTTCAATCTTCCTAAATCGGCCACTCATCACTTTGGAACACTAAAATGGCTCCAACCCTGTTCAATGATCTAGAAGATGTTGCTATTGTCGAGAGCACACACCACTCTCACAAAGCACTCGCGCTGAGGAAGCGCAATGGTGACCAAGAACGAAGACCCAACAAGAGGGCCTTACTTTGGGATGATCAAAACACCAATGCTTGGTGGAAAACGGTGTTTAAGGTTTTTAAAGCACTAAGCGGAAATCGTTATAGAGGACGCTCCAAAATAAGGGAAAGGTACGCATATTTATACAATGAATGCGCATCGTTGAGAAACGAATCGAAAGCTCGTAAGGACGCTATGCCAAACGAAGACCGAATGAATAGAGTAAGTTTGTGAATCAATAGGCCTCTATCAAAAAATATTTATTTGGTTATGATTATTCAACAACGCTAACTTATTTAAAAAATTGTTTTCCCAGTATACTTTGGGTCGGAGCCAATACGAATTAAGGTACGGTCATGAGTTTCTGCACGAGGACTGCTACACTCTCTTGGAGGAAGTTGAATGGCAATTCGCCCAATATAATTAAAATCGTAGAGAATCCCTAGGGCGATGTATTGAACAATTTTATGTGTTTTACTTCTATTTTATTTCAACTACATGTATGTTTTTTCGATTCAATAAAATGAGTGAATTCAAATACTGGGTCAATTTTAGCTGGTTTGAGTTCGGTTACATTACGAAATCAGCGAAGAAACCGAACTTTTCTGAGTACCAAGTTCAATTACTCGCATAATATTGTCAATGAACCGAACATTACATCAGAACTTCTTGTTCTCGAGTTCTTGCTAGATTACGTTTTCTGAGGTAACCGAACATTACACTTTAACTTTTCAAATTTTCTTGTTCTGAAGTTCGGTTACATCGCATTACTGCAGCTTAACCGAACTTATAGTTCAATTACCTTCAAAATATTACCAGCAACCGAACATTACACAGAACTTTAGAAATTTTCTTGTTCGAAGTTCGGTTAGGTTTCCTTTATCGTATGTAACCGAACATTAAGTTCGGTTGATCCAAAAACATTGTAGGTAACCGAAATACGTTAGTTCGGTTGTTTACTTAGATTTAGTATATTAACCGAACTAACCAATTGTTTGTTAAAAATTTGAATGTAATGAAACACTTAATCGTCAAATACCCAAACTAATCCCTTAGAACACAAATTAAAAACCAAATTAAGAAATTTAATTAATAATCCACATCACTAAATGTTGGAAGCGCATTTAACATAAGGAAACAAACTACAAAATCCGCCATAAAAAAGTATTCCAAATATAAGGAACCAAACTACCAAATCCGCCCAATTAAAAAGTCTTCCAAACATGAGAAACCAAAGTAATAATTGTTGCAATCACTCATTTACCACGACCACTACTTAAACTTTTCTAGTCTTGCGTTTAGGAGCTTTAGGTCGCCCTTCGTCACTAGGAGTGTCATCTCCACTGCTTTTGTTGTTCAACCATCCGACTTGAACCTTCCCTTGTCGGCGACTCCTCTTCACTCGCATGGTCCTGCTTGATCAACCTGGCTTGTATCGACTGTCATCACCAACTTTCCTCGATATAACAAATAAGCAGTCACATGGTGATATAACAAATAAGCAGTCACATGGTGCTTAATCTTCTCCTCTGTCATCACCAACTTTCCTCGAGCAACCAAATCTTTCGTCCCTCGAAAACTCATCAAACAAGGTCTTGAGCTTGATCTTTTTCAACTTCTTTCGAACGCAAGGCGGTCAACTCATTATACTCATCACCTTCGTCATTCTTTGTTAGCTCAAACTCACATTGTGCCTTTTATCGCTCCATCCTAGACACCTTTCGCATAGCTTTTCAAGAAGTTCAAAACTCATCGAAGGATCGTAGCCATCTCGAACACTTGTTCCCAGTATTGGTAGGGCTGATTCTAAAACAATCATCCGGAGTAATTGCCATCTCACCAAAAGGTAGATGAAAGGTATCCGTCTCTCGGATAAGACCTCTCGCAAATGCAGTAAGAATGACAGCATCAAATTTTGGTGCGCATGTTGTATCCTAGTTCCATAGTACACAATCAAATACCGCCAAGCGCACCTCATCACACTCATTTTCTATATTCCATATCTTGTTCTTTTGACGTTTCAAAACACGAACAATGCATTAGTATGATCCTACAAAAGCAACAAACTATCTTATATACTAATATATAGAAAAGAACAATATATGTCAAAATATAAGTTCAAATAAAAGAAGATGACCGAGAAATCTTGATGGTTAAGATTGAACCATACCTTGCCGCAAAGATCTTGGCAGCCCATGAGTTATCAGCCCATCAATAACTCCCTCCATCTCTCGAGTACCATAAGTTGGATTCTTTGGAGACAAACACAAATTGTCATCGGGAATGTAAGAATATCTAGCACAAGGCTTGTTAGGCGTCTTTCTAGGTTTCTTTTTGCACTATTTCTACTTGTGCCTCTTCCTCTTCAACTTCCTCTTCATCCAACTCCTCCTCTCGATTCAACATCATCCTTATCTCCATCTTCCTCATCTTTGTCACCCTCATTTGGTTCACCACCATCTTTGTCACCCTCATTTCCCCCTCCTTCACTGGTTCACCATCATTGGCACCCTCATTTCCTCCTCTTTCAGCTGGTTCACCTTCTCCACCTTGATGTTGTTCTTCATTGCCCATCGCTTCCACGATCTCTTCATTGCCCATCGCTTCCACAATCTCTTCATTAACTTGTTGGATTACGTTGTCAACATTATCTCTATTAACACCATCTTGGATCACAACATCCGGTAATGACCCACCTCTATACTTAGCATTTTTGGTTCCACGGTGACCGGCATCACAATGTACTTTGCCTCGAGGGGTGGGAGTTCTTAGATCTTCCAAAGAAAGGTTTGTTTGGTTTTTGCCTCTTCCACTAATCAAGAAAGCATAAGATATTAGCTTAAACAAAATAGGCCAACTCTAATTTTGGGGACCATAGTATAGTTCGGTTCTCAAATATTTTTGAGAACAAACCTAACTCAACATTGGTAAATGTTAATGAAGAGTTCGGTTTGTCATCGTTTTTGTAACAAACCGAACTCAACATGTTTGCAACCATCAAGAGTTCGGTTTGTCAAGTTTTTTTCTAAAGAGTTCGGTTACATTATTTTTTTTCCTAAAGTTCGGTTACTTTCTAAGGTTAGATTTTTATGCGAACAAACCGAACTCAATATGACAGCTTCGGTTACATAAAAACTCATATTAGCAGCAAAAAAAGCGGAGTTCTATTACATGTAAAAAAAAATGTTTTATAAAATTTTAAGTTCGGTTAGAAATTTTTTTTTGTTTCTTTATGATCTAACCGAACTTCAAGTTCGGTTACCTATTTTTTATACCTAGAGAACCGAACTGTTCTTCGTGTTCTTCCTTTCAGGAAGTTCGGTTAACAAAATTGGGTTTTTTTTTGAAACTCGACCTAACCGAACTATGCAATCTTTGAATCGCCATTTGAACCTATTTTGATGATTTCTATTCATTTAAACGAATCAAAATCAAATTAAAAGCAATGGGTTTGTTGCAAAATACCCGCGAATCGGTCCCATGGCGAATCAGGCTTGACAGAACTGCCTATTATACTTTGGATTATGGCTTCACTTGGTTGTTCAACTTCTTTTTGAATCAAAATCGCTCGGATGATTTGCTAGATGTCCCAATCGAGGACCTTCCTCAAAGTCGCTTGGTTTGCTTTCAAGAACCATTGTTATAGTCGATTGATTAATCGACGATGAAATTTTTTTTGAATCGACGATTAATCGATGAAGTCGATGAAGACGATGTTGTATTTGGGGAAGAAGAGAAGAGAATAGGGAGCAGCTTTTGATAGAAACTGTTTTTGGTTTTGGTTTTTAGTTTTAGGTTTTGTTTTAGATTATTAGGTTAGGGATAATTTTAATTAGGGTAAGGGACAAATTGGTAATCTTATGATTTTTAGGACATCCCTTAACATTGTAGGGTGGGGGGCCTTATAAATCAATGGTCCCCTCAAAAAAAGGCTGGTCCCAAAAACGGTTCGAAGTTTTGCACTTCCACTGCCCCCGGGCTCTAATACAGGGCGCAGGGCCCATCTTCTCTATTAGTGTTTCGGTACAAAACGAAGTGAACTGCTTCGGTCAGTCTAGAACTGCTGGTTTTTAAACTCTAAAATGACATGATTAAATTTTGGTGTTTACAAAGTTTGCCTCCTCCTGCACTTTGGCAGCGATCTCATTTGGAGGTCCTAACAACCATACACTGCTCAATCTCTAACTTTTTGCAAGTTTTGATAACAAATATGCTACTTTATTTTCTTCTTTAGGCATATAACTTTTGATAAATTCCTAAATAAATATTTGATATCTAGAATCATATTATGAATCCTCCAAACAATATTGAAGTTTTATTTATTTAATGCATCTACCACTCTGAGTCCAGTTCGGACTCTACTTTCTCCAAGCTCAGATCCTTAGCCCATTGAGTTGCCACCCATAAGAAAGAAAAATCGGTTAACAATCAAATCATCGTACCAGCAGTTTCTCTCCAACGAGAGATTGAGACACATTAGCGAATCCACACTTTTTTTTTTTTTTTAAATAAAATGGGGTTGATCAATCAACCCACTAGATGCTTAAGGCGGGGGTGATCCGCTATCATCGTACCTTTTCATAACTCGCATGGAATCTTTCTCTAGGACGATGTTCAATACGAAATCCTTAGACAAAATCTCTGGTTTTAGAATCAACCCCAAAAATCCTCTGGTTGGTCACTTCCTCTTTGTGGATGACTGTCTCATTTTCGGCAATGCCTCCATAAGCCACAACAAAGGCCTTCTAGATATTCCTGAAGCGTATGAAAGAACCTCTGGTCAAATGATCAATTTCTTTAAATGGGGCGTTTTTTACTCTCCCGAGGTTACTAATAGTTTTGGAAAAAAGATTATTGACATCTTGAATGTCAAGAAGATTTCTATAAATGACACATATCTAGGGGCTCCGCTTTTCAATAAATCCAAAACTGTCTGTTTCGGCAAAATTCTTGATCAAATGGGTACAAAATTAAAAGTTGGATAAGTAGAAACGTCTCTCCAGCTAGCAAAAATGTCCTAACTAAGTCTGTCCTCGAATTCATCCATGTCCTCGAATTCATCCATGTCTATGCTATGTCAAACTTCAACCTTCCTAGTGCCATTACCAAAAAAATCTACTAGTATCATTAGGGACTTCTGTTGGGGCAAGATAGCTGGCAAGAAAGGTTTTTACATGAAAGTCTGGGATGGTCTGTGCAAAGATAAAGAAAATGGAGGAAATTGGATCAAGAATATGAAAAAGATGAATCTGTCTTTGATAACAAAGAATGCGTGGAGACTCTTCAACCAACCAAATTCCGTGTGGGTTAAAAAAATGAAAGCTTATTATTACCCCAACTCAAACCCCTTTCACTCCTCCTGCAACACCTGCGCCTCTTGGGCTTGCAAAGGTGTTAGCAAAGGTATAATGATTCTTAAAAAATACTGCACCTGGGAAGTTGGAGATGGTTTGAGCATCAACATATGGAAAGATATTTGGTTTGATGACCAGTAAACACCTCTAAATCCTCTAATAAAATATTCTGACACTAACATAGTTTTCATGGTCTCCCACCTTTGATGGATGGTAGATGGAATATCCCTTTGATGATCACTTTCCTAAACTCTACCCAACTCCAAAACGTCCTTAAAATTCATCCAAATCCCTCGGCTAGCAACACTCTTAGATGGAACCATTCTTCCGAAGGAAAGTTTTCAGTCAAATCTTTATACAATCAACTGGATAACAAAGTCTCCAAACCTATCGATAAAACTACAAAGAGGATCTGGACCCTTAAGGTCATTCCCAGGATAAGCCGCAACAATGATGTTGATTCCCAAGAGCGTGTCTTCATGTCCCACTCTTTCACTAAAGCTGTTTGGGATGTCTGTAACTTGGATCTTAATAGAGCCACTGAAAATTGCGCCGACAGGTACAACTCCTGGTTCAAACACTCCTCCCACCCATTTAGGCAGCTGTCCTGAAATATGTGCCACCATCACATGGTTTGTTTGGAAGGCCGTGTATGCTTGGATTTTCCAAGAAACTAAACCCAACCATGTTTTCACTAGAAACCAAATTCTAAATCACCATCACCTTCATAGTGATTACTTGTCCCATGCTAGTCCCCTAGTAACTCCTGCCCCTTTTAAAACTCAGAACATAGTAAACCCCAACTGGATAACATTAGTCTATATCTCTCATTATAATGCTACTACTGAACTGACAGGAATTTGAACAATCATCTATGACTATACAGGAAATGTCATTGGAAAGAGAAGCAACATTGTTCGAATTCATATCAAAGAAGAAGGGGACGATATAGCCACGCTTCAGTCTCTAGAATTGGAAACTCTCTAAACTACAAAGAGTAACTTTTTGGGAACCAACAACAAGATTAAAAAATCTATGCAACTGGAGAGAAAGAAAAAAAACATCCTTGATAAACTCTTATTTTTATTCAGCACTTTTAATAGCGTTCTGTGTAAGGATTTAATATCCAAAAACTATAAAGTCCTTAATTGTTTAGGTTTAAGGGGGGAGACCTATCAATGATCTGAAAGGATGAGGGCACAGGTTAGGTCACAGGTTGACGCAGCTTCTAGTGATAGTTAAAATGGATTTAATGATTGTATTTGCCTGAGATGAATGATGTGGTATTGTATTGCTGAGGATGACGTATTTTCTACTCGGAGCTTTGAAGGAGTCGGATATCTTAGGGTTTGCTTTGGTTGTTTTCATCTTCTTTATTCATTATAATTATGTTGATGAACTCCATAGCTACGAGTAGCTAAATTAATATTATTGGTTAATGATGTAGTATGATTTCTAAAACTTGTGTTTGATTAATGCATTAGTTTTCTCTCTTTGTTTTTCGTTCAAACTTCTACTGTTTTTATAATCACATGATTGATGTATTGTGATAGGATTTAGATGTTTGTTTAGTTAAGTGGTCAATTAATTGAACTTGCATCCTTGTCCATAAATAATTGAGGGTTTATCATCAAGCGATAACCCTAAATACAAGTAGCATGATATGATTACGGTTTGTAGTGATACACTCTTGTAATCATATGTAGAGTTTGACCTTTTTCCGAATTGTTATGCGCAGTGTATGACAATTGCATTGATTAGCCTATTTCTGAAACTTATTGCTCATAGGAATTGAACTTAATTAGCGCAAGGCGTTAGGTTATTCTTTAGGTAGAATTCACATACGCATATCTAATGTGTGTGTTGATAAACTTGGGAAATTAACGGATTATCGTGCTCTCTTGGTAGTCTAGGGCTTTTGATGATAAAGAGATTAAATCGTAAGTCTACTCATGTATGCAAGCACTTGTTTAAGATTAAAGATGAACTCCTTGACCAATATTCTCAACTCTTGATTACAGTCTCCAATTTACTTTGCTTTTGATTTACTTTTATTGCTTTGCATAAAATCAGAAATCTCCCCAATTGGTTACTTAGGAAATTTATAACATAATAGCTACAATTGCCTCTCTGTGGAAATGAACTCTTTCTTACCATATACTTTAGGAAGGTGAAATTATTTTTGACGCATAAGACAGCGATCAGTTCACGGATTCAGTTATGTAAGCATTATAACAACAAGAGGGAGATATATATAACTCTAGACACTTTCCTTGATTGAGTTTTTACTCTCGGAGTTGTGTCGAGTTTGTCCATATAGATTTCCTACGACAAAGTTGGTGGTGTATTTTGGTACCCCCAGTATTTTCAATTATACTATGGGTTTTGGTCTATCTTACACCTTTGATACTAACACTGAACGTACTTTTTACTCTTATGCAGATTGGGCAGGATGTGTGGAAAGTAAGAAGAGAACACCAGGAGGATTTTTTTCACGCATGACTTAATCTTGTTGCTTGGATTAGCAAGAAACAAAAACTCACAATCCTTATTAACTTATGAAGCATAATACATCGCAGCAGGTTCAGTTTGTACTCAACTCTTATAGATGAAACAAGTGATTACTGATTATGGAGAATGCACATGCAATTGAGGAAATATAAAGTAATTGGGGGATAAGAATTAATATCCCCATCCAATAGTTTCTGCTAAGGGGTGTTTTTAGGGGCAGAAATACTAAAACACCCTTTAAAACAAATAAAATTTAAATCAAACCTAAATATTCCTCACTCTCTTTCAAATTATCTTCTCATTCGCTGACGGCTTCTCACTTCGAAAATAAATTTTTTTACAGTGCTGGTATTGTATTAGTGATGAAGACCATGCCGGAAGTGATAAAGACCATGCCGAAAAATGATGTTGTTAGAGCATAGCTCGGTTGAACCCACCAAGCGTTGGTATGTCAAGTTTGGTTGTCATATTTTAGTGAATCAAAACTCATCTAAAGAGTCGCTTGATTATGTATTAGAGACAACTTCGTATAGGTTAGACTAGAAAGTCTAGGATTATGAGACATACAAGTATTACTCGAAGACGTGAAGAATGTGAAGAAGTAACAAGCTACAACGACGACATCATCCTTCCTCTTGAGGTTAGTAATATTTTGACTTGAACTGTTTCATTCCTAACGTATCTTTCAAGTCGTGTTATATTGAAAATATAACTGCGAAGCTGTGAATGATTATACTCTATTAGTGAGACATGATCACATGATCATAGTGTTAAGGAATTAGGATACGGAGTATAACGCTTATCTTTTGAACTTCGTATATAAGACATCGACATAATCGTATGAATGCTATTGTGATTATTTGTATGGGTAAAGGTGAAGATTTCGTCCTAGGAAACAATGTTTTCATTTGTTTAAAGGAAGTACATTCATGAACTTGTTTATGAATCGAAAGGGAAATCGCTAGGCTTATCGGTATTGTTATTCATTGCATATCTTTGGATTACCAATATGTGTGAGTTAGTAGAACCGATCATAACTTGTTATGTATATTGGTAAAACTAATCACAGTGCCTGACTTATGATTTGGTATGACTTTAGTAGTGTAACCAATCCTAAGTAATCACCTAAGATGGTATGATCGATATTTATAATTGGTATGACCGATAATTGGTGTGACCGATCACAAAAGAGTTGTGTAATCGATCCTTGAAATTGGCGTAACCGGTCCTAGTAATTGGTGTAACCGATCCTATTGACTTGTGTAACCAATCACAAGTAATACCATGAGTGAAAAGACGAGGGTACCCAAATACACCACAATATTTTTATTTGATCACAACCTATTCAATCTCTACCGTGTATAAACCTCTTGGAGCAACAATCACTCAAGGAATATTTCAACACGACGTCCACTTGAAATAGGGTTAGTCCGGACTGGCATAACAATGTGAGAATATCAAAGTCAAGTGGAGAAGTCCAATACACTTTGTGTGATCGTCTATGGATATGAAATCGATACAATACTACAACAAAGTGTTCACTTGATAATAGTATGGTAAAACCGAAACCTTATAAGATAAATATCAAGTGTCTAGTTAACGTACAAGTGTAATTACTTTAATTATAATATAAAAACAATTATAATGCGGAAATAAAGTAAAGCACACACCAGAATTTTTTTAACGAGGAAAACTACAATCTTGTAGAAAAACCTCGGGACCTAGGTCCAGATTTGAATACTCAATGAATTAAGAAGCTACAAAAACTAAACCTGCAACTTCTTGTAGACAATACTAAGTAAACCAAAATCCTAGTAACTCAGCTTCATCAGTATTCTTGTTTTGATAATATCTAGCAAAACCGAAGTTCTCAATAGATATTTGATACCGGATATCCTAGCAAAACAGGCGTTCTCTTTAGGACTAAATCTAGTATATCTTCTTAATGGTTCACAACAACTTCTTCTTCAAATCTTCAAAGTCTTCAATCTTAGATTTAATCTTCAAAGTAACAACCTGCAAAAAAAAACTTGATTCCTTATTGATTTGTCGCACAGAACGAAGTCTGTTAACAATGGCAAATCAATGAATCTATCTAATGGATCTAGAAAAACTTAGATCCGTGGAAACATTAAATCTTTGATCTAGTTTGAGTGAGCCTTATATCAGAAGAGAAGGTTCTCAAGAATAAACAAACTAGGTGCAATTAAAGATTCAACAACCGTTAGTCAATCAAATCAATCGAAAACTAATAATAAACTGCAATTATCTAGTTTCCCACCAACGATACTAATAGAGCTTCTCAATCCCAAAGAAGTCTTTAAACCGAGCGGCCGTAAGAGATTTCGCCTAATTAGGTTACTTTCCTCTCTGAATAGGCGGCTCCACCAGTAACAACACAACAAGGTAGTTTTGCTGGCTCTAAGGATTAGTTTGCTTGAAATGCAAACTTCATATTTATAGACCAAGGAAATTTGGACACCAAGGAATTTTCAAAACCGAAAATATTCTCAATATATGCAATATATTTCCAAATTCGGTTTCCGTAATTCCTGGAAATGCTTTGTCCAAATATTGACCGAAATCTCAGTAGAAAATCTCCAATTAGTAAATGCACATTACCAATTTTTATTTTCTAAAGATATGCGTTTTAATTGATGGAAATTAAAAGCATATAAAACTAAAAACCTTAATTAAAAGATTCTCAATTTATATCGATCTGGGATTCTCCTTTAGCTATTAAGGAATATCTTTGAACAATAAAAGATAAGCGTTACTGCACATGTTCAAAGTATGTCGACATCTTTATTTTGTAGATACTTTTTCATATCTACAATCTTGGAACCGATTTGCCACACTTCCAAAACGAGTTTAGAATTGGTTTATCTGACTTCCAAGAACTATGTGATTGATTATCCTATCAAATCACCAAACATGGGTTTCACGGTTCTACCAAAACAAGTTTCGGTTCTACCTCCATGTGGGTACTAGAATTAGTCACGCTAGTTACCAAAACTTGGTTGACTAGGTACTAGGATCGGTTCCCACATATATGTGGTATCTAACTTGTATTTGGTGCACATGTCCATAGGATCGGTTCCCAATAACTAAAAATGTGTTGCACATGTTCATAGGATCGGTTCCTAATAACTAGAAACTTGCTGCACCTCTTACAAGGATCGATTCCCCTTTTGTGATCGATTGCACCTCTTACTAGGATCGGTTCCCCAATGACTAGAGTTGGTCATACCAATTACAATAAATCGATCATACCATCTCAGGTGATTACTTAATATCGGTTTCACTAATAAAAGTCATACCAATACAAAAGTCAAGCCTTGTGAATAGTTTTACCAAGATACATAAACAAGTTATGAGCGGTTATACTAAACACACATATTGGTAATTCAAAAGATTTGCAATGAATAACAAATACCAATAAGCCTAGAGATTTCCCTTTCGATTCACAAAACAAGTTTATGAATGTACTTCCTTTAAACGAATGTAAAACATTGTCTCCTAGGACGAAATCTTCCCCCATACCCATACATAATCACAATAACATTCATACGATTATGTCGATGTCTTATATACGAAGTTCAAAAGATAAGCGTTATACTTCGTATTGTATTCCTTAATACTACGTCTAACTAGAGTATAATCATTCACAGCTTCGCAGTTATGTTTTCAATATAACACGACTTGAAAGATACGTTAGGAATGAAACAGTTCAAGTCAAAATATTACTAACCTCAAGAAGAAGGATGATTCCCCTTTGTGATGTGTTGCACCTCTTGATGAGTGCCAAATATTGCATATTTATACATCTATTTATTGGCATTTTACTCATCTTTTGTGCTCAGAAATCAGATATTATCCCAGATTCTGTGTTTTCTTTGTTTTCAAGAATAAATATTTGTATTAATTAATTTTGTGTTTTTAGGTAATAAATTAAGCTCGGAGAATCTAAGGAGCCAAAGGAGTAGAGAATTGGAGACGAGCATCTATGGAGCAGAAAGCCAAAGCTCGCGCGCGCAACAGTTGCAACCCAACAAGGAGCAACCCATTTACAAGATAAGGGCTTGAGCTATCCAAGACCCGGCACGTGACCCGGATCCGAGCCCGTATCATTTGAGCCATTAGATTTGCTCCGTCTAGATCCGATGGTCGCTCCTTCATGTACATCGATCTTCGCTGCACTCGCTCAACAGCAGAATCACCTGCTTATATCCTGAGCCGTTCAGATCTTTTCCACGCATCCGACGCTCGCTCCACCCTTTCCTTCAATCTTCGATGCACCTGCTTCACAACAAAAATCACAACACCCTATACCCTCGAACCAAACCCTATTTTCATTTCATCTTCTCTTTCTTCTCCCGACAGAGCAGAGCTCTGCTCTTCCTCCACCTCCCTCACCCGACCAGTTTTGCGGGAACCACCTCACCTCTGCCACCATCTCTTCTCCCGACAACAGCAGAAGCTATCAGCCGCACCGCCACCTCTAGTTCTCTCTATCTCCACCACAGCTTCTCCACCCTAGAAGCTGAGCTCGAGATAGATAGAACTAGGGTTTCATTAGCAGAGGAGGCAACATCAATCAGAGCCGATTAATCAGAGGGAACAAGCAATTCAGAGAGTCCGGGTACACGGGTTTGCATTTAATTTATGTTTGAGTGAATTAGGGTTTTGATATCTGGCATGTATAAATAGAAGTAAACTGTGGATGATAATGGTTATGCCTGGACTAGCCAGAGCACAACTTAGGTTTATTTGTGTTTTATTTATCTTTGTAATGTTTTAATTTGAATTACCAGGGTGTTTGATGAAACCCCTGATTATCATGAGAAGCATATTTAGCTTAGGATTTATTCTTGCTGTGTACGATATGTTTAAGACTAGTAATTAACCATGGAGCTCATAAGCCTGTGATGAGTGGTACTGTAAGAAGACCACTCATACTAGGGGTGAATTAGCAAACTTAGTTAATGAACATCAAGTTGAGACCTTCAAAGGAAGTCACAAGAATATAAGCCTATCTTATATTGCCTAAGCATGAGATCAGTGGTGGAATCAACCACCCTGGTGACCTACAATCCATATTTTCACAACCTTAGTTTAGAGTCACAAAACACTCAGTCGTATCGACAAACCCTGAATTATGTCACTTACCTCTTAGAAACTCAGTATAGCATAGCTTTAGATCAATCTCAGCACCACAAGTCTCTGTGGTTCGACCCGTACTTGCCACGTCTCCGATAGACGCCGTGCACTTGCGGTTATAACACGTAGGCATAAAACCAAGACCCATTCCCCAGCCTACCAAGTTTTTGGCGCCGCTGCCGGGGACTTGGCGTGTGCTAAGTTGATAATTTGCTTCCTTTACTGATTTCCACTCACCCCTGTACATATTAACCTTGAATCATTGCATTTAGCATATGTCTTTGCATTTGTGCATTGTATTTAGTATTTAGTATCTGTCTCTGTGCACTGTCTTGGCGTGTGCTGAGATCATTCTTGCTTGCTTGCTTTCCTAATTCTTCATCCATCTGTACATAGCATCGCTAAAGTTACTATCGTAGTGTTAACCTCTCTTTGTCACCTTGCTGATACCTGCTGTTCTAACCTCAACGTATGGTATAACCAAAAGTGCTAGATTCCTGTCACCTGCACTTCAACTTGACATTTTAAGTGTGGCACTACTCATTAGCTAGCAGTGTAAGGTTTCTCAGTAACTTGACCCATGATCTCTAAACTGTAAGGTAATAGTGCATTGCACTCAGCATCTGGCATAGGTTGAGCTCAAGCTTGCCTGACTTGGCCTGACATTTCTGTTTCAAGGCAACTTTGCAACATTTTCAGCATCTGTAGCTTAGTGGAAAATATTTTAAGCTCAGTTTGTAGCAGCAGTTCATACCTCTTGAGTATTTACAATTTCTGTGTACTAAATTTTTTTCCTGAGAAACCAGGTACTTGCACTGCTGTTATGAAAATCGAAAACGGAGTAAAAAGGGAGCATAACACGTCTTTCTACCTTGCGTACATCTAGTCCTGCACCAGCAGTACCTGCAACTTATCTCAGGGAAACAAGGAAGGAAGAGGAGCAGAATATAGTGTTATTGGAGCTAAAACCGGTTAGTCGGCCTAGAGCTTCATTATACTTCATATTTGATGAATGACAGACCACATGTTCCCTTATAACCTATCTGCCCAACTGAACACTATCCATCCCTGTATTAGTTTGAATTGTGCACCTATGGTACCATGGCATAATCAGTGAAATTGAATGCTTGCTTGCCAATTAGTTCTTTGTGCATAACAACCTCGCAACATATAGCTAAGCTATGCATAAGCATGAACTCATTGACATGAATGCATAACAACAAGTTACCTTGCTAGAATTACTCCATCCCTGTGCCTTGTGTGTTCTGGGGTATACCCCTAGTTTCCATCTGCCCTGAGCCAAGCCCCAGCCCCTGAAGCTGTTGAGCTTGTGCTGCACTTTGTTCATTGTTGCATCTGCCGACCCAGTGAACCTTTGAGGTTGGAAATTGTATGCCATGCTCACATGAGAAAACATCTCTTGCGATAATTGCAACTTGCATAACCTGTGAGAACTAAAGCATCGATCGACCTGTTGACCCTTGCAACATACTTGAATTTGTGCACTTTGCATTCTTTTTTTTACTTTCCTAAGTGCACCAAACTCGTCTGTCTTTGTGCATAAATTTCTTGTCTTGTGTTCAAGTTTGAGAAATCGGTGTCACTTCTTTTGAGAGTCTGTTGTTTTTAAACTGAGCTGCACTTAAACCTGTGCATAAGCTATCTGAGCTGTGCTTGGTGTTGCGAATTAGGTGTCATTGCTGTAATTTTTGCTGCTGTGTATTGTGATTCATTTGCTAACCTGTGCACATTGTTGCTTTCTTGTGCTGTGCACAGCCTGTAGCCTGTGCTTAACAACCAACCTGCATAACCAACTGAGCTATGCCATTTAGACCTACCAAATTGGGCTACACTTTCAACTGAAACCCACCCACTAGGCTCTGCTCCTGTCAACTTAACCTGTGATCACTAGGCTGCACACAAACTGAAACCCAGTTTCACTGGGCTGTGCTTAATCTGAAGCCCAGTGTCCATAAACTGAGTTGCCAACTGCTGGGCTGCACCATAAACAGAAAGCCCACTGTGCACTGGGCTTTGCACAACAGCTGAACACACAACCACTGGGCTGTAAACCAAGCCTGAAGCCCATATAAACCAAAGAAGCCCACAAAACCAAACAACTAATCCCAAAAACCAAAACTGAAGCCCAAATACTGGGCTGTGCAAGTTTCACAAAACCTGGGCTTTGCACAAATCTGAAACCCAATACCACTAGGCTTTGCACAACCATTGAAGCCCACTGTGCACTGAGCTTGCATATAAACTGGGCTCTGCTCCTCTACACAAAACCAAAGCCCACATAAACCAAAACCCATTGAAACCAAAACTGAGCCCACAACAACTGGGCTTTGCATAACCTTTGGGATGTGCATTTGCATCACTTGGGCTTAGCGTCCCTGTTTTGGAGACTTCATTGGTCATTCATGCTTTATGTGTGCTAGGCTATTTGAGTTGCTAGACCATGTCGGATTTTGGTCTCGCATCCGGGGATGGAAACAAATCCATTAGAGAGCTTGCTTACGGGCATGCTTCACGGTATGAAATCCCCACAGTCCATGATGATTTTAGGGATTATTATGAGCCTTCTCGAGCCCCGACCTTGGATACTCATACCCTAACCATCATGAGCACATGTATCGATCACCACAGTGGGGAGTTGAACAATTTTATACTCCCCAGACTCTTTGTTTACAATCACTAATGGAAACTCTCATGGAGCAAAATGCTAGGCTTGAATCAATGCAATACATGACCATCCATATAGCAACATGCATGATCATCCCTTCTCTAGTGAACCATGTGCACAACCATTTAATGATTATTCATATGAAACATGCATACCCACTATTGAAGACTCTCCCTCCATTGAACAATGTCACATGTTCTTAAAGATGAACCTTATTCATTTAGAAAAGGAAGAATGGAAGGCGGTTCATGATAGGATGATTATTGTCCCTAATAAAGTAAATCTTGAAAATAGTGTTTCTATTCCTACTCATGCAACTAACATTGAATATGAACCTAATCTAGAGGTAAATGAGTATACTAGAAATGCTAATAGGGAAATGCATTTTTGTTATGATGATGATGATGATGAATATGATATGTTAGAAGAGCATGTGCATGCGAAAAAATATGATGGAATCTTTTGGTTCGAGAGACGTTAACCGTCTCTTCAGTGAACCCTATGAATGATACTTCTTCTAACATTCATATATGTGATGTTAATTCTGAGCTTGGGTTTGTGAAATTTTTTGAATGTGAGCATGCTTGCACAACTTGTTTGTGACTTAGGAAAGGATGAATCTTCCAGAGACACTAATATTCTTATGGACCATGATATTATTTTTGTGTGATTCCCTGGCCATGTCACAATATGTTGCCTCCTCTGATGAGTATGACATGGAAATTGATGAATTGTTCTATGCTGGTGAGCATGATTTACCCTTGTCTGACTTTAGGAAAGTATGTGATGGTGCAAATGATCTTATACATGAAAACAACTTAGATGTACCTAACCTCTCTCCTGAGTCACAAATTGAAACTCCTCCACCAAACCTAGGTGTAGTTTGTAACAAAATTGCAAAACCAACTTTTCTGAAAATGCCTAACTTAGGCCTAGAACTTTGTGCTTCCCAAGTCCTCTTGGACTACTTTGCATCAAAGTATAACACCTTTAGGGAACCACAGTTGGAATGTGTATGTCTGCCTGTTCTTAGCAAAACTCATTTTGAGTTAGACCTTTT
The DNA here is from genome assembly GCA_023531295.1 of Papaver armeniacum. NCBI lineage: Eukaryota > Viridiplantae > Streptophyta > Magnoliopsida > Ranunculales > Papaveraceae > Papaver > Papaver armeniacum. The sequence continues at coordinate 10,218 of JAJJWW010011275.1, read as the reverse complement.
GCATGATGTACCTTTAAAATTGCAAGATTTTGTGCTCAAAACCGCATCCGTTCACAAGTTTCGGTTTGGGGGAAAATCATTCCCATTTGCAGTCTTACTTGCACTATCATGTTATATTTGTGTAAGACTGTTGATGTTTGTACATATTTTCTATTGGGTTGACCCTCAACTCTTTAGATTGTTGGTATATGGTGAATTTTTGTATATAATCCAGTAGGACTTGTTAAATTTTTCTTTCTTGAATCGGTTGAGTCTTCTTGTACATATATTGTGCTAATCCGATATGATCTCTGCTGAGAATGTTGGATTCTAGCCTTGACTAATGAAGCTCTAACCTTGCTCCCGCCGACATCCGGTAATCTCTTCCCTTTTCTCTTTTCAGCATAGTTCTCATGGTATGTGACTGTTTAAATTTTTTCTATCTGTCGACACATTGAGGACAATGTTTGATTTAGGTTTGGGGGTGCATTTGCATTTAGCATTTAAAGTTTTTAGTCTTTCTTTACAAAAAAAAAAAAAAAAAAAAAAAAAAAAAATCTTTTTGTAAAAAAACCTCCAACTTTTAGAGATTTTAGAGTCACTAGCATGCTTCTAGCTATGTTTACATAGAGAGTCTGACCGAAATAACAGAACTTGGAAGTACTGGAGAACGAAATCGGGTTCCTTAGTTGATTAGAGCGTTAAAGTTGGATTTAACCATACCGGGAGGGCGAATTAGGTGTCTTTTTAGATATTCGGTAGTAGAATTGTGATCACCCATAGTGGAGACTACCCATTTTACATCAAGTGAGGCACCAACCTTCAATTTTTTGCAACTTTCTAGAAAAGTCATTAGAGTGTGTGTCACCGTACGTCAATTCCGGGTAGGAATGGTGAGCTACCCAACTTCGCACCACTACTTTTGATCTCTTGAGTGCTAGTTTTTGTCAATCATGAGGGTGACGTTTAAAGACGAAAACTCCTTCTAAATATCGATTTGCAGTTAGCATCACTCTCTCTCTCTCTCAATCAGCAGACCCATAGAAACACATCATCACAAGAAACGGAGCATCATCAGAATATTGGAAGAAAAGTTGAGATAGTCCAAGGTTTACAAGCAACAAAGAAAAGAAAAGAAAATAGGATGAGAATTAATGAAGTTTGTGATTATTTTATTGTGATACTTAAAAAAAAAAAAAAAAAAAAAAAAAAAAAAAAAAAATTGTCAAGTTTTTGTAAAGTTCAGAAGTTCGTCATCAACGGTTGAAGACCGAAGATTGAAGACGTTTCTATGGTTCTTATGAGAGAGTGATATTAATTGCCGATCGGGTGAGAAGGTAAGTAAGTACTCCCATCCTTGCTAATGGTTGATTTCCTTTCTTAGAGATCATCAGAAAAGATTCTTTTTGTCCACACCTCTGTGGAGTCTCCGATTTTATTTCGGAAGGTTATCCTTCTTACCTACAACGTGTGCAGGATTTCTCTCTTTATTCCTACCTGCACACATGAGAGACTAAAAAAACGATCTTTTTGAGTGCAATTATCATAAAACCCTATTAGTGAGGCAGAAGTCGAGGCTTATGATCACAATCGAATCCGAATTCTTTCATATGGTATGGTTACTTCTCGCTCAGCATTTAAGGATGAGAATGCGTTCTTTGGTAGTTCTAACTTCTTGTTACTAGCATGCAGAAACTCTATGTCCTCATAGCTCCTTGGATGCTTGAGACTCTTTTACACTCTGAAGTTGGAGAAGGTTTTGTGGGTACACCTCTTGTAAACCCTCACGAGACTACAACTCGTCCACTAGGGACACCTAGGGGTTTAAAGGCTTAGTGCATACGCTAAATGCATTCGAGAGACCTGCGACAGGGGTATAGTTAGGATTTCTTAATTTTTGTTTCACTTGAGGACAAGTAAAATTCAGGTTTGGGGGTATTTGATGAGCGCCAAATATTGCATATTTATACATCTATTTATTGGCATTTTACTCATCTTTTGTGCTCAGAAATCAGATATTATCCCATATTCTGTGTTTTCTTTGTTTTCAAGAATAAATATTTGTATTAATTAATTTTGTGTTTTTAGGTAATAAATTAAGCTCGGAGAATCTGAGGAGCCAAAGGAGTAGAGAATTGGAGACGAGCATCTATGGAGCAGAGAAAGCCAAAGCTCGCATAAGCGCACAGCTTGCAACCCAACAAGGAGCAACCCATTTACAAGATAAGGGCTTGAGCTATCCAAGACCCGCCCGTGACCCGGATCCGAGCCCGTATCATTTGAGCCATTAGATTTTCTCCGTCTAGATCCGATGGTCGCTCCTTCATGTACATCGATCTTCTCTCAGACTCGCTCAACAGCAGAATCACCCGCTTATATCCTGAGCCGTTCAGATCTTTTCCACGCATCCGACACTCGCTCCACCCTTTCCTTCAATCTTCGATGCACCTGCTTCACAACAAAAATCACAACACCCTATACCCTCGAACCAAACCCTATTTTCATTTCATCTTCTCTTTTTTCTCCCGACAGAGCAGAGCTCTGCTCTTCCTCCACCTCCCTCACCCGACCAGATTTGCAGAACCACCTCACCTCTGCCACCATCTCTTCTCCCGACAACAGCAGAAGCTATCAGCCGCATCGCCACCTCTAGTTCTCTCTATCTCCACCACAGCTTCTCCACCCTAGAAGCTGAGCTCGAGATAGATAGAACTAGGGTTTCATTAGCAGAGGAGGCAACATCAATCGAGCCAATTAATCGGAGGGAACAAGCAATTCGTAGTCCGGGTACACGGGTTTGCATTTAATTTATGTTTGAGTGAATTAGGGTTTTGATATCTGGCATGTATAAATAGAAGTAAACTGTGGATGATAATGGTTATGCCTGGACTAGCCAGAGCACAACTTAGGTTTATTTGTGTTTTATTTATCTTTGTAATGTTTTAATTTGAATTACCAGGGTGTTTGATGAAACCCCTGATTATCATGAGAAGCATATTTAGCTTAGGATTTATTCTTGCCGTGTATGATATATTTAAGACTAGTAATTAACCATGGAGCTCATAAGCCTGTGATGAGTGGTACTGTAAGAAGACCACTCATACTAGGGGTGAATTAGCAAACTTAGTTAATGAACATCAAGTTGAGACCTTCAAAGGAAGGCACAAGAATATAAGCCTATCTTATATTGCCTAAGCATGAGATCAGTGGTGGAATCAACCACCCTGGTAACCTACAATCCATATTTTCACAACCTTAGTTTAGAGTCACAAAACACTCAGTCGTATCGACAAACCCTGAATTATGTCACTTACCTCTTAGAAACTCAGTCTAGCATAGCTTTAGATCAATCTCAGCACCACAAGTCTTTGTGGTTCGACCCGTACTTGCCACGTCTCCGATAGACGCCGTGTACTTGCGGTTATAACACGTAGGCATAAAATCAAGACCCATTCCCCAGCCTACCACCTCTTACTAGGATCGGTTCTCCTTTACCCAGAGTCGGTCTTACAAAATCACAAACTCGATCATACCATCTCAGGTTATTACTTAAGATCGGTTTCACTAATAAAAGTCATACCAATACAAAATTCAGGCCTTTGTGAATAGTTTTACCAAGAACACAAACAAGTCATGATCGGTTATACTAATCACACATATTGGTTGTTCACAAGATATGCAATGAATAACAATACCAATAACACCTGGCGATTTCCTTTCTGATTCACAAAACAAGTTCATGAATTTACTTCCTTAAAACACATGTAAAACATTGTTTCCTAGGATGAAATCCTCACCTCATACCCATACATAATCATAATAGCATTTAAACGATTATGTCGATGTCTTATCTATAAATTTTAATGGTTAAGCAATAAACCTCGTATTGTATTCCTTAATACTATGTCTATCTAGAGTGTTCATGATTCACAATTTTGTTTTCAATATGCACGACTTGAAAGATACGTTAGGGAATGAAACAGTTCAAGTCAAATATTACTAACCTCAAGTGGAAGGATGATGTTGTCGTTGTAGCTCCTTACTTCTTCACATTCTTCAAGTCTTCACGTAATACTTGTAATGTCTCATATCCTAATACTTTCAAGCTAACCTATACGAAGTTGACTCTAGTAAATAATCAAGCGACTCTTTAAATGAGTTTTGGTTCACTAAAATATGACAACCAAACTTGACATACCAACGCTTGGTGGGTTCAACCGAGCTATGCTCTAACAATGAGTATATGGTAACCGGTCCTGGTAATTGACGTAAATGATGCTGGTAACTGATGTAACAGGTCCTAGTAATCATATTAAGGTAGAACCAATCCTTGTGTTTGGTAGAACCGTAAACCCATGATTAGTGAATTTATATTTGATTAATCACATGGTTTTCTTGGAATACAGATGAACCAATTCTAAACTTGTTTGGAAGTATGGTATAATCGATTCCAAGATTGTAAATATGAAAGAGGATTTACAAAGAAAAGATGTCGACATACTTTGAACATGATCAGTAACTCTTATCTTTTATTGTTCAAAGATATTCCTTAATAACTCAAGGAGATCCCGGACCGAAATAAATTAAGAATCTTTTAATTAAGGTTGTTAGTTTTATATGCTTTAATTACCAGCAATTAAATGCATATCTCTAGAGAATAAAAATTGGTAATATGCATTTACTAATTGGAGATTTTCTAGTGAGATTTCAGAAATATTTGATAAAGCATTTCCAGGAATTATGAAAACCGATTTGGGTATTTATTGCATATCTTGATAATATTCGGTTTTGGAAATTCCTTGGTGTCCAAACATCCTTGGTCTATAAATACCCAAGTTTTCATTTCGAGCAAACAATCCTAAGAGCCATGCAAACTTCATATTTTTGTTGTTGCTGGTGGAGCCGTCTATCCAGAGAGGAAAGTACCGTAATTAGGCGAAATCTCTTACGACCGCTCGTTTAAAGACTTCTGTGGGATCAAGAAGCTCCACGAGTACCGTTGATGGGAAACTAGATAATTGCAGTTTATTTTATTTTTTGGTTGATCGTCTGGGATCCAACTATAATCTGATTTATTCGATTGATTAGTTGTGTAAGATCGGCATCACCTTATAGTTTCTTATTTGATTCTATATTGATTGATTGCAAATCTAAACTCTGCTACTTTGGTTGTTGTTAAATAGATTGATCTGACCAGGAAAAGGAGTTTATTGGTTAAACGGAAGAGCCTTTGCATGTGACTTGAGATATCTTCATATGAAAGAAACAAGAGAGTTGTTACCAAACAGATTTGTTGTTCCTTTACTGTTTGGAATACGATCCAAAGGAATTGTTCTAGTGCGTACACTTATTGAATGTCGGAAGCGCATGGATACTGAAGAAACTAAGTGAACTATAGGTTTAGTTGCTTGGTCTCAACTATACGAAGTTTTTTAGATTTTTTATAGCGGCTTAATTCTGAGAGTATTCAATTCTGGACTCGGTCCCGTGGTTTTTCTGCATTTGCGGTTTCCTCGTTAACAAAATCTTGATGTGTCATTTACTTTTATTTTTCCGTAATTATAATTTTTGTTATTTAATTTAAAGTAAATTACACAAACGTTAATTCCGTATTACTTGATAGTGATCATATAGAGTTTGGTTAAGTCTGAACCTATTATCAAGTAATCACGGTTTGATTATTGTATTGTCTCGATCTCGTATCCATAGACGATCACACAAAGTGTGAATACCGATTTTTAGTATTGTCTCGACTTTGTCCATAGAAAATCACTTTCGGAAAGAGGACTTATAGGTGGATAATTTAAAGATTGTGGTGTATTTGGGTACCCTCGTCTTTTCAATTGGTATCAGAGCAGGAAAACACAAAAAGATCTAACAATCTGTGTTTGGTGCGATCCAACCTATAAGAAATGAACTCGAGTTCACATGAATCAATTTCAGTTAACGTACCGCCAAGATTTAACGGAACAACTATCTATGGTGGAAATCTGCTATGAGATCTTTTATTCAATCAAGAGATTTTAATACTTGGTTATTAGTCGTAGATGGTTATAATCGCCCGAAAGTAGAAAATTCGGAAACTGAGTTTAAACGCTTAATGGATTATTCAAACGAAGAGAAGGCTTTTGCAAAGTAGAATTTAGATGGTTTAAATGCTATTATACATGCTGTAAGTCGTGATCTACAACATCATGTATCAACATGCCAAACTTCAAAGGAAGCTTGGGATAATCTTCAGATCGTATTCGAAGGAAATACATCAGAGTAAGAATCTGGACTTCAAACTCTTACGTCCTATTGGAAAAACCTTCGAATGGATGACAATGACACTTTTGAAGAGTTTCATATTAAACTCTCTGAGATAGTTAATGCTTCTTTCTCATTTGGAAAGACTATTTCTGAAAGATATAGTGTGCAAAATTCTCAGATCGTTGCCATTTAGATACGAATCTAAAAAGCATGCAATCATCGAAGCTAACGATCTTTCCTCTTTATCAAGAAGTTCTCTTGTTGGAAAACTAAAGATATTTGATCAGGAGTACTTGTCTAAAAAAAAGACAATCTGGCCTATAAAGCCATCAAAAATCCACCGACTCAATGTATGGAAGACTCCCAAGATCAGGAAGATTTAAACGCTGAAGATGAAACTGAACTAAATCATCATTTGTCTCTTATTACTTAACGATTCAAGAAATTGTTGAAACACCGAAAAAGAGAATCTCCTGTGTCAAAAAGAATTCGTATTTCTACATATAAAAGTGAAGACACTTGGGATGATGATGATATTGTAAGAGCACTGCTCGGTCGAACTCGCATGCGTTGCTATCTCAAGCATGTTTGTCAATATTAGTGATCAAAACTATATGTCTTGATTTGTAGTTTACTTATGACTAAGTCTCGGTCTAGGATAGTTAAGTGTAGTTGAGCTCCAGACTCCATGGCGATCATCTTACGAAGACGAAAAACTACTCGAGGAACAAGTGGAACTTCATCCGACAAAAAGGTATGTGGAGACTTGAACTTATCTGTCACTCAAAAGTCTATTCTATCTCCTACTGTTGAGACAATAGTCGTATAAATATGATAGTTTTCATACATACACATTGTAGATGGTGGATTTTCAACAAAGTTTAAAACCGTAAAATCATGAGGCATGTTTTTGACACGGCTTTCAGGAATGCAACGATTCATATTTTACGAAGCCATGATGAATGTGTTTTTCAAAAGCCTCCACTAGCTGAGCGTTCGATCCCTGGCATTTCGTCGTGACCTCTATGCAGAATAACGTATTTGGACGGTTCTCCGTTGATTGAGAGCTTAAGGCCTTCGGGACGTCGGTGACACTCGATGTTCCCCGATCACAGGAGAGAGACCCACCTCCACATAGAAGAATAGTTGGGCGGCGGACGCCTTCAGGACGTCGGTGACACTCACCGTTCCCTGACTATGTGGAGAGACCGTGTATAGATTCAGGCGGTTCTCCGTAGATTCAGCACTAACGCCTTCGTCAGTCGTAAACAACACCGTGACTCCTCGACTATGCACCATTCGTAATAGATGTGACGCTTTAACTTTGCTAATATCTTTTATGTAATAGATTAATTCTGCCGCGACATTCACCATTGAATTCCCATAATAATCTATTATTGCTCCTATTCCATGGTCGAATCCACGGCCTGATCCCATGGAATGGCAATAACAATTGCTCTGATTCCATGATCGAATCCACGGCTTGATCTCATAGAATGACAATAAACTACTACATTATCTCATTATTCCGATTTCATGATCGAATCCACAGTTGATCTCATGAAATGGTGATAGATAATTTTAATTACTCCGATTTTATGGTCGCATCCACGATCCCATAGGATGGTAATGCTTGCTTTATTATTCTGAATTCATAGTCGAATCCACAGCTGATCCTATGAATTAATAATAAACAACTATTGACGAGGTGTCAAACTCGCAAATAATATTTTTATACTTCTCTTTACACTAGCAAGTAATATATGAAAGCAGATTCGTCCCAAGGGAGGTATGAAGTAATAATTGTTATGCAAATATTCTTAGCAAAGATGATTTTTCAAAAATTCTGAAAATTGTAAATTGTATTCAAATATGAGATGAAATTGATTAAGGAATCATTCTCGACCACGAAACATAAACCAAATCGATATATAGCACGTTCTTCGCATTATCTTGTTATTAACAACCCTAGAATAATTAGTACGCTCAACTATCCCGTTATTATCCCCTAAGCTCACCGGATACGGAAGCACTCGACTACCAGTTTCTACTTGCCAAGTTTCCTAGAGGTACGCTTTCTAGGTATGACCTAAACAAGTGCTCTAAGTTTTGTGAGATAAGGTTACTCCTAGTGATGAATTCAAAAGCATGAATCACCTACTAGTGTCAATTTCTACATATGGGCAATTAACAAAATCCCATCATCAATACCCATATATTGCTACTTGTGTTTATATTTCTAGACAATTACGGGTCGAAGAAAATCTAAACTAGCAATAGGATTATGAATCAACTATTTAATTTCGAACTTAAACAATCAACAAATAATCCATGAACATTATTAGCATGGTAGAAATCAAACAATAACTAAACTTGCGAGAAAACGAGCTATTGCATATCAATCATGAGTTCATATTTCGGGCTTTGAAATCACCCTTAATCAAAAATAGTTTTAGTTACTCATAAGTATGGAGTTCATCATCATAATAATAATTGAAATAAAATAAAGAAGATGAAAATATAAAAACGAAAGCAAAACCTAGTCATGGCTCTCTCCCAAAAACTCCAAGTAAAATATGTGATACGTGATATCCAAAATTGTAGAAAGACTTCTCTTTTATAGCTCCTCTTGTTCCAAAATTAGGTCTAATCTTCAAAAGTCCAATAGATAGAAGTCCACCAAGCCCATGTGTGAGAATAACTCATGTGAAAATCTGCTCCAAAAGTGGTCGCCGAGGTCCCATAAAACGGAAGGGAAAAGTTACCGAAAATCAACTTCGTGGACCGGCAAAGTCCACCCTTGGCCATTTGTCAAACAAGTCAGCTCGGTCAACTCGGTCAAGATCACCGAGTCGGGTGAGTCTGTCTTAACCGGGTGACTAGGCTGAGTTGGGTTCTTGGCCAAAGCTCGAGCCGCCGTCTTGCACAAGCCTTAGTTGGTGTTGCACCATCATTGCGCTTCACATTACGCACATAAATTCTGTAGCTCATTCACTTCACTGCACCAGTTACACTTTAACAACTTCATTCCCTAACTGCATTCGCACTTGATGAACAACAAACCATCACCAAAACCTTCTTAGCAATACTGTCATATCTTTGTCTGCTCTTCTGAATCTTCTCAACCAACTCCAAGACCACCAACACCCCTGCAAGATACCAACACCATCATGACTATTAGTTCCATTCCCTCAATCCTTGCTTACCTGAACTGCCAGATTCACCTTCATTCATATGTCAAATCAACATCAGTTCAGACTACATCCAACCCTGGTTGTATTTCAGGCCTTTTCTCAAGCATCTGATGTGCACAATCCGGTGCATCTTCTACACTCTATTTACCCAGAACCCCCAAGAATTCAACCCATTTATGCCTGTAACCACCAACCACACACTCCATTTTCTTCTCTGATTTCTCAGCAATCAACAGACCCTCAAACAAAACCAAAACCACCACGAGTTCAATCCATCCATACAAATCCAGTTCAAAACCAAAATCAACTTCAACTCGAACCCAATTCAGCTCCAGATTCGAGCTAATACCACTGTCAACTCCACCCATCTTCCCTGCCAGAAACTGTCGATTCAACAACACAACTGCTTCCCTAAAACACCAGCAAATTCACTTTGTCTTCCTTCTTCTTCTCGGTTTCAGATAGAGGACTTGATCCATGATGAATCGCCATAACACCACCGCCCGTCGATGGAAGACAAGACCTAGAGTTTGTCGGAGGGAGGGAAAGGATCTGTTGTGAACTGAAAATAGAAATGTGCTTCACCTGCTTGTACAGATTGGTTTCTAATGAAACCTAAAATCATTTCTTTACAGCGCACATGTGCAGTACCTAGCTGGTGAAATCCACTAACTGTTGAGGGCCATTTCTTTTCTTCTTACCATGTTAAGCCCATTGTATAACCGTCAAACCCAGCAACTCATACAGACCACCCCTATATTGACATGAATTCTGGATTCATAGATGTTGGCAT
>JAJJWW010011274.1:0-152792 GCA_023531295.1 Papaver armeniacum | reverse complement strand
TGCTATATGGGGTTTTAATCTATAAAACCCACTAAATGGATCCTTCATCCCCAGCTTGATACTTTTTAAAAACTTTCAAATCTAAGTCCTAAACATTGATTTTTTTTCTTAAGATCTACTCCAAAACATTAAATATCGTATTTTCATAATGACAAGACTACCCTTTTGTATATATAGAAGAAGAAAATTGTAACAGCCAGAATTTGCGGACTTCCAGTGGACACGGATTCGACCTTATGGGTCGGGTCCGATCCAACTAGCAAGTCCAAATTTTCAAACCGCCACTTGTGTAGGACCATGTTTTTCGTTCTAAAAGATTTTAATAAAACTCAACTCAAAAAAAAATTATTAAATAAAATATAATATTACTTTTAAAATTACAAACTGTAAAATAATAATTAAAAAATAAAAGTATATTAAAATAAACCATCACTCTGGTTTAATTCAAAATGCGCAAAGCCCAAATCCCCACAATAAATAATAATGTCTTTTACGGCTAGTGTTTCTTCATTCTTTGTGGAAAAGGGAGGAAAATGGGTGAACAAACCACAGCCCAGTAGAAAGTTTCCAAAAATAATAGAGTGCATCGAAAATCAAACACATGCAACCGATACCGTAATTAAAACCATGCATAAAATTTCGCATAATCCTTACGCCGTTTTAACCATGAAATTTTTGACACTTTCTTACTCAAATCTTCAACCTTAAATTCTAGATCCTTAATCTAGTTGTCAGAGTTATTCCGGAAAACAAAACACTACTATTCCCGAACAGTCTTCTTTTTCTTTCTTCAAATGATCCTTAATCTAGTTGTCAGAGTTATTCCGGTAAACAAACCATTATTGTTCCCCGAACAGTCTTCTTTTTATTTATTCAAATGATTCTTAATCTAGTTGTCAGAGTTATTCCCGTAAACAAACCATTATTGTTCCCCGAACAATCTTCTAGGGTAGCCACCAGGGTGGGATGTCATAAAGGCCTGACATTAATTTCAAAGAGACCATATTTTTCTCGTAACTCATTTCAAATCAAGTGCATTTAATCCTACACGCACCAAACCATGTTTAGATTCACAAAGACTTAGTCAAGTAAGATCCATTCACTAATGCATTAAACTCACTTTCACGAATCTAAACTCAATTCCATACACTAATATAATGCACCAAAGTGACTTTCACAAACCACAACTCAATACTTATGCATTAATATATTTTATAATAATAGAGAAACACATACTACCTACATCAAATGTTAAAACAAAAATCTAGAATAGTAAATAAATGAATTATGATTTGTAATTAATATCTAAAATTTCATAAATAATTGATTCATACAAAAAAAAACAACATAATAAATTTTAAACAAAATCATGATTCTCCTCATTTTTTTTTCTTCCAATAAATCGATGCTTTTATTTTTATCTTCTTGTATAGATAAAATCATGAGATGAAGAATAACTAATGAAAATGATGGGTGAAAGGGTTTAGTTTTCTTTTTGCTATTTAGAAGGAGAATCAGAGAAAGAAAGAGAAAAGGTGAGGGATAAATATAATAGCTAACTTTTTGTATTCCTTTTGTTTTCATTCTGTTATAAGTAACATTCACCCATAATGTCAATATTCTTGTGATATAGAATAAGAGGAGAAGAAGACACAAAGTAAAGGGAGAAAAGAAGAGAAATTTCTTATTCATGTGTACAATGTATGACAATAGAGCCTTTATTTATAGGAGGCTAGACACAAGGGCATCCCAATAATAAACAAGATTTACCCTAGATATTCTTAACATAATTACACGTTTATAACACTCTTCCTGATGACATTGTGTCTAAGCTAATTGCCTCGTTAAAACCTTGTCAGGAAAATCCAATGGACAAAACCTAATCGAATGGAAAAGAGTACAATTGTGAGAAAACTTAGAGCAGAACTGGACATGCATATGTTGCCTCGTTAAAACCTTGACAAGGAAAACCTAGTGGGACAAAACCTTGACGAAGGAAAAGAGTACAACGTAATAGTCCTAAAAATACCTTTCACTATGATGCTCCCCGGTAAAGTACTTCAGTTAAATCTTGGCTTGCAAATCTTTGAGTCGAGACTTCCAATTTTAACGAACAATTTCATGAAGATATCGGATAGTTGATGAAGTCTTCTTTGTGTTGCACAAGCAGTATTGTCTTTGATTAATACTTATGCAGAGTTTACATTCTTCTTCAACATACTGAGAACTTGTGTCATGGATTGCTAGCTTCCCGATATGATTTGCAGAAGTTTTTGATGTAGTTTCTTCAACAAAGTTCCAAGATATAGATAAATTACCATAAGTGAACAAAACTATATTTGTGATCATACCGTATATGGATCATAATGACATCCAAAATTTTGAGGTCTTTCTATGTTGATTTGGCCAAACAAAATGACCTAGTTAATGGTGAGAATCCACCAAATAACCTAAATTGATACAACTCCCCCTTGGATGACCACCATGTTGAATTAAATTGCCTCACTAAAACCTTGCCAGTAAAACCCAATGGGAAAAAAAAATTGGACGAAGGAAAAGGAGCACAATTTCAACATTTTTGAAATAAAATTAAACGTCAACGAGATGTTGCCTACCTTGTCAGGAAAACCACATGAGACAAAACCCGAAACGAAGGGAAAATAGTACAACTTTTGACGTAAATATGGATGCTAATTAACTCAACTATATGAGTGTTTATATAAACAAGCACCAAAATCATAACTATGGTCTATATTATAGACAAGTTTTAAGCAAGCAAAACATTTTGACCGCAGATTTAAGAAAAATAATATTTATCTCGCTAAAGCATGGATTTTTGTGTTTTTAAGGACTCCTCAAGAGACCTATAACATTGAAGTCATCAACTAATTAATCCAGATATTTTGTTTTGTATACCAAATTTCTAAAAACACATAAAGGATTGTTAAACATGACATAGTCGAGTCAAGTGGCTGCGTGAACGTTATTTGAATCCTACGAATCACACATTCGAAAATGTTCTCCGACCATATACGAGTTCTTAAAGGACTACCATGCCAATTATATAAGGAGAGCAATTATTGAACCAATCCTAGGGTCTAATAAAAATAAAACCCTCAAATCGTTTTTACAACGAATACATTTCTCGTATAACGACGCAATATAACTACACCAACTTTGTAATTAATAGGCTTGGCATTTTTAAGGTGTTAAGTTTTGGATCCTAAATTGCGTCATTCGAGAAATTAATCCAACATAATTTGGATTATATGCCAACCAATTACATATGTCGATATTCCTCTGCAGAGGGGTTCAAAACCACCATCATTCATTTCAGTAGCTACTTTAAATGAATATTCGACAATCATTTTTGTTTACCACGATCCCACACAATTCTCAAGTATATGCATATTTTGAAAAATTCAAAATTTACTAGTACCAGCGCCCACGGGCGTTATGATCTCATCATCATCAAGGGATGAAATATTAATTTTGAGAATGTGAATGGTGTTTTGGTACACTCAATTGGAACACACCAGTAGCCTCTCATGGAACGCTACTTATTTTACGATTTGTGACTGGATTTTCCTCTTAATGAGGCAAACGCTTATATAAAAGCAAATGAGACATTTTACGCCTAGCTAATAGCAGCCTTTTTCGACTTGGTCATGATAGGAGAGAAACTGATATAATATTTAAGTTAATTAACACCAACTTTTTCTGGTAGTGTATAGTCTCCCCCTAATTGTGGCGAAAATATTTTCATCTCGTAAAATGGAAACAAGTTTCGTAAAGTATTATCCGATTAATTCGAAGACATATACTTTTGAATAGTCATTATACATTTACCATTCATCATGGATTTTGCTGGTATTATCCAAATACACATAGGATACGCAATTAAATCTCCAAAAGAAATTAAGTTTTTTAGAATAAAATTATGGACTTTCTTTATCAAAAGAAAATTAAATTAAGATCAATATATATAGTCACTACAAGGACTAATAATATTGGCTAACATGCCGGTGCGCACCCATTGATCTTTAGTCTCCGACCGTAATCCAACTATAAGTGGAACAAATCTGAATTTTGGAGATTATAACCGAGAAAAACAAAAAATCTTAAAATTGCTCAATATCTTTAAAGAATGCAGCAAATTCTCGTTCATCGGTATTTAACGATTGCCTTATACCATAATAACGATATTTCATCATTTAGGGATCGATATAGATGAAATAAATTCTGACTAAATTATATGTTTCTTTTTAAGAATATAAAGAAATCATTATCATTATTTTTCTTTGAAGAGATAAAATCCAAATCATTATCATTATTTTTCTTTGAAGAGATAAAATCCACTTTTTCTAGTATATGAATGGTTTCATGTAAAGGAAAATGGAAACCAATGGTTTATCATCATTGTTATAAAAAGGTATGGTGTTTGTCTCCTTGATGACTAGGGCTGGATGGACGACATTGAACTGAGCCATGATCCGTTGGTCGGGATATTCCGGATGGAATAGTCATTGGACGGGCTAGGAAGGACTCATGGAATTGTTAAGCGCGGCTCGTGAAAATTTGAGACTGTTCTAACCGTTTTCTCGAGGCCTAAATCAGGCTTTTCCAGTATGTATCTGACTCACATAAAACCTGTTTTTCCTTTCTGATCCTTCCCCTCTCCTCTCCAAAGTTCAAGCTCAAATTCTCAACAATGGCGACTCATTCACTGGACAAAGCAACACATAAGAAAATCGCCTGGCATGGTTTTAAAATCTCAACCCTAATTTCCCCTTTTATATCGGTATTAATTTGATATTTTCTTAAAAAAATTAGGTTGAGTTTAATTCAGTGATGTTAGTCTTCCGAGAGGTGACTTTCAATAAAACCATCAAAGAAAGTGAATATGGATGTATCCTTTTTAATCTTAGAGAAAGAAACCAAACCTTAGATTTGGTTTCTTTCTTAGCTCTCTCGTTGGTTGAGGACACTAACCCATGATATGTTCTTTTGTCACTCTATATATGATATGTTTTTTTGTCTTTTATTTGTTTGGTTTCTCCTTCACCCTCTTAACTTATTTATCACGAGAATCGATTTTCACGTTTTGTTGATCAATTTGAGGGGTAAGTCTAGCGAGCGTATTCTCTCATTCTACATACCCTATGGTGCTGATCTAATGGATTCGACAATTCCTTAAAGGTCTTTTAGGAAATTGCGTTTATCAAAATTTAATTTGTGCGCTATTTGATCGCTTAGACAATTCCTAATAAGCTTAAGCTCACTGCTCAAGTCTTGCTTGGACTTGATGTGGAGCCTTTATGAATGTTGCAGTACATATATTACTATTGAATCATGAGATGGTGGATAGTCTCAGTTCAATAATTTACTGTCTAGGGCAAAGGATTGTACTTCCGTGCTTTTATGGTGTATTTTGTACTTCAACAATTTGACATGTATATTTTTTCATACATGTCGATTTCTATAATTCGCTTAGTTTTTGTCCTTTTAATGTGTAGATGTTGCAATAAAAAAAAATGCAGATTGGAGGTTTTCTCGGTTTGGAAAATGCTAGGGTTTGGTATTTCTCCGTTTCTAAGCCATAAATTGTTGCTGGAGATGGTGTTACTCTTACTACTACACACCCTATGCACCTGCAACAGCAGCATCAACCATTTGATTCCTGCCGAAGTAACTCTCTCTCTCTCTCTCTCCGTTTTATTTTGATTTTCGTATTGATTTTCAATGAATATACAATATGTAGTTGAACGGCAGGAATATTGGCGGGTTTTTATAAGGAAGTCAATTGGAAGGGATATGACTTTAAGAAAATTACAGATAGTAGCTCCCCAAGGTGAAGAACTATCTTTCTATTTCACCTGTCTTTGAAGGGTAAGTGCTCTTTTGCTATAGTAATCTATTAGAACTGTTGCTCTCTTACATATCTATAAATAATGTTCTTATTAATGGGGAAAATATTGGTGAAGATACGAAACATAAGGTGAGGGTTTAACTCTTCCAAGGACTTATCCCAATTCTTAAGCAACAATGGTCAACTTTAAGAGTAAGTGTTCTTTTGTTAGTGGTGTTTGTTAATGATATGTCAATGATGAAGTTGGGGAGACAGATCATTGCATCAAGAGGAGAATCCCATATTTATCTAGGGCACAAGGACATTGATAGTTTAGTACAACATACTCGACTCAAAACCAAACAACCTTTCATTGTGGCAGAGGTTAAAGGGGAACTTTATGATGTTGATCCTCAGCATCCTTTGGTTCATGAATGTTAGAGATGTGAATATTGGTATTGTAGATGAAATAACTACGAGATTTCACACCATTTGTAGATGTTGCAACTTTTTGTTTCATCTAACTGTTTTGTTAAGGTTTAAGAACTCAAGGTTTCTTTAAAAAGTGTTCCTCTATCTAAAATGTCTATGACAATCCAATGTTCACGTGTGTACGTTATATCACCGACCAGACTGAGAACTCTCTCAGATTGTTGTTCCATAATGCGCATTATAGTTGTTCCATAATTTCCATAATACGCATTATAGAATTTGTTAGCATACCAGTTTTGATCCTATTACTCTCTTTACAGGTCTTTCGAGGATGACCACGGATCAAAAGCAAATAGAAACATTTTCCACATTTGGTGAGCTTCTTGAAGGTTCCGTATTCTAGCTTCATTTTTCCGTTACCACATTAACATATTTCTCCATGAAAGTGTTTCCGTGTTAATAGTCTCATGTCTGTGTGAGCAAACCGATGATGCAACAAATGTTTTAACTCCGGAGCATCGAAGTTTGAAGGTATTGGTTTTGTCACATATGTATGCAACTAAAGAAGATACGGTCATAACGATGAGCATCAGGAAGGTCGAAGGTATTTGGTTTTGTCAGATGTGTATGCAACTAAAGAAGATATGCAAAGGACTCGAGAGGGCATGGATGGCAGAGTTCTTGGATAGTTAGTTATTTTTGTTGATCCTCCCAAGAGATTCAAGTTCGCGACCTCAACATAATACAAAGAGATAACTGCATGAATGCGGTTATCAAGAGTAAAACTCAAGATGACGCTCCAACTCAATGTTTCTTTTTTGACATGTCACTTATATCCTTTAATCAGGATTCTTTTGTATATTATTCTGTACATATGCATTCCAGTTTAGGTGCAATTTGTGATAGTTATATTGATTACCAAAGGTTGTATTTTCTGAGTTAATTAGTTGTTTTATCCATGTGATCAACGTATTTATTATTGCTCATTGTAGTTTGGCTTTCTCAAGGCTGGTGAAACGCATGTCGGTCATATAATTTGATTTAGCTCTTTTGATCACTAGGTCACCTCGCAGATGTTGTATATCTTTAACTGTATCCAGGGTGTACTCATGTTAGCGGTATCGACAATTAATAATATTGTTTGCTTAGATTTTACCAGCCAATCCTGGAGTCCAGAGTTTGGTCTTCTATAACCGAATCTCAACTGGATTACGTTTGCTTTGATTTACCAGCCAATCTTGGAGTCCAGAGTTCGGTCTTCTATAACCGAATCTCAATTGGATTACAATTGGAAAACCAAATCTCAGTTGATTTTATATGATGTGTAATAAGTGGCTATTGTAATCGAACATTTGTAAGACCAAATCTCAGTTGGATTAGTATTGGAAAAAGATGGGTGACATAAAATAGTCGTAAACTCCGGATCAGCTTATCGTGGAAATACAATCCAGCTTTGATTACACATGCAAAGCCTAACTGATGCCATCAATTTGTTGCGAGTTTCAAATGTGTTTACGGTTATATTTATGGTGGATTTTCTGATGTTTGATAAATGTACTGACAGAATCATTTTTGTTTTTGTTTTTGGTTTTACAGATGAAAATGGTTTAGGGAATTACTAGCAATACAAGAGTATTCAGAAAAAATCTCTATGAACCTTTCTTGATAGGTAATGACTCAAATCTCATTGAACCTTGACATATGTTTGAAGTTTTTATAGTGTTTACAGTTCTTTTCTCTTCACTCCTTTGTCTTTATTTTTATGTTCTTCGCGTTCTATGTTCGATTTAGTATATATTTCGTTACTTTAGTACTGTTTTAGTTTCTGTTTGATTTTATTTCTGTTTCGAACTTTGCATCAGTCATTATTTTTTTCAATCACTAAGCAGAAAGGTGTCCTATTTTCTTTCTGAACAGAACAATAGGAGAAACGATACCAAGCTTACAATCTGGGTTAATTGGTGCACTAGCACTTGTAACTACATGTCAGTTATAGGTAATATTCAACAAAGCATTAGTGAGTTAACTACCTTAGATGATAAAGGCTCAATTTGTTCCAATTCTATATATCCTAAAACTGTGTCTTTGTTATTTAGTTTGTCTAATTCACTCTTTTTTCATTATTAAGTAATAACAACATTAAGCTCGAACTTGCAATTACAATCGAGAAGGACTGAACTCAACCTTTTCTTCTATTTGGTGGGCGAAAGTGTGATAATCAGGTCGAATTGAGTTAAGCTAAACATTCATAAACCGCTACCTCTAAGGTAATTTTTTCAACATCCTTCTGATAAATTTTTATGTCTTCTGATCCAGTCTCCCCTCTCTCAAATCTTCAATGTTGCTTCAAAAAAAAAAAAAAAAACTTCAATGTTGTTTTAAGGCAATCTTTTGATTTGATTAGGTAGGTAGGGAAAGGTAATTAATCTTCAAACCATAATTGAGCTAATCATAAGTTGTTAGCCAGTTCTTTGATAGCAACTTCAGTGTTCCTTACGAGCAGGTTTACTGAGTGTGCAACTACAACCTTTCACAGACCAGGCAACAACCAAGTTGGTTAAATAAAGTCAAACAGATAAATGCTAAACCAAGATTTTTATGATTTAGGGTAATGTTTGTTCTTTCTGATTTGCAGGCTGCTCTAAGTTTATCTGTTTTGAAGCAAGCATAGCAGCGGACCATGATTTTCTTTTTAATATCAAGAAGATGCGGAGGGTGTGATCTCGGAGTTGGAGAGTGGAAAGGGTAGTGATCCCAGCATGATATTGGTTAGGCTTTCGACTACTTAATGTTAACTCTATTTTTCACATTCACACGAAGGTAGTCTTTCTCTAATTGATTTGTTTCAATTTTCTTAGTTTTAAGTCTTCTTTATATGAAACTTTCCAATGTTTGAGTTGCTGATATCCCAACGACAACATTGTTTTTCATGGGTGAATGAGTGAAAACATTGTGCTCCGTGTGTATTACAAAAATATGTTATTAATTTTTGTGGTTGACTTAATTAGCCCCGAGTGCTATCTAAACATTTGTATATCTGAATACCTTAATATTTTTATGTGTTTTTTATGGTTCAACCTCTAACATATTTTTTTAAGTTGCTCGATACAACCTCTTTTCAGGTCATTACGATTTAGTACACCGATCATTGCTCGGTGTATGGGAGTCTTCTGTCTTGATCGTTGCGTGAGTCATTACCTAGGTTCCTTTTAGCTAGCGTATCTAAAATCTATGACTACCTCATGAGACATCAATTTTTCACACATGATTGACCACTGGAGTTTCAGAATCCATTGAACATTTTCTCTATAAATTCTCTATAAATTTATAATTACCTAAACATAATTAGAAATTTTATTTTGGGAAGGGAATAAGGGTTTGTGTATGTATTTAGTCGTGTGTTAACCGCTACGTAGAACCTAGGCATGGCCACTGTAATAGCATGAGCTCAGTAACTTTCGTAATTCATCCACTTTTGGTTTAGTGGAGTTGTCAGCTAATATGTAAGACTCCAGTTTCTTGGAATAGAAAAAAGAAATAGGTATAAGAGACAATAATATAGGAAAATGTTCTGAAGTTTCGTGGCATGTATGGCTTTTTAAAACTGAGCCAACAACATTGAATTCATATGAGCCAACAACTATCAAGTGTTTCAATGTTGCACAAAAAAGGTTTTTCACTTTTTAGTGAATAACAGCTAAGTTGTATTTCTTTCATTAAATTTGTTAATATTAGGATAATAGTATGTTGCACCAAGCTAACTTTGTTTGTAATAGTATGAAAGATCAGCTGTATTCGTGGTTACTCACCCTACCCGCTATTGTTTTCAGCAACGACACAATGGCTAGAGCAGGTACGTAGGATATATATATATATATATATATATATATATATATATATATATATCATTAGAGTCACAAACTCATAGTAATCAATTACATATTTTTGATCACTTCTTTCATAAAATCAATATCAATTCGTAGATTGGAACTCATTCGGATTTATGTATGGTACGTTGTGGCGGCAATGTGTGTTTGTCTAATGTTACATCATTTCAAATTATACATATGGATTGTTTATGTGATTGATTCACTCACTTGGGTTGTTGTTCATGTGTTTGTGAGTAAGGGTAGACATGCTACCCTCTTTATTAATGATGCGTGTCGTACCACAACAAATTAATTAATACTTTACTACCTAATTAACAAGTAATATAGGGCAGTCAAGGTCGATCCCACGAGGAGCACGAGATTCTAGTTGTAAAAGTTGTCACGAAAGGGGGGTGTAAAAAGCAAAATAAAAATAAACAAAACAATTAAAAGGTAAAGTTGAAAGCAATAAGAGAGAAAGATCAAGGAATCCTTCTTCGTTGCGAAACAATGATTAAAGTTATGTTCTCTTCTACTTGTTATTAGTCACATTATCACCAACCGTAGGATAGCAGTCCGCTTAGCTAGCCCCAAAATCCCTAATTTCACTGAGTAACAGTCCGCTTAGTTATCGATTCTATTCAAAAGAACCACCTTGAGGTCCGCTTACAAGATGTAATTCCCACTCATGCATTAAGATTTATGAATTTAGGTTTAGTACTAGTAGTTAAACTCGGTTCGCTTGGTTCACTTTCTAGCGTTGTTTCACACACAATTGCTCCAAATCCCTCACCTGAGGTCTCGTGTTTGCTACTTATGTAAAGAGTCAAAGAACGATTACTTATCCCCTAACTTTCACTAGCTTTAGATCAATTAACAAATCAATTTAGCGTGCACTCCAAACAATCTATCAATCAATCATGAATGTCTTTAAGATCACTCCTATTAGTAAAAACAAAACGATAATCATGTGAAAAACCTCAAGATAGAATTAAAACAAAAACTCAAATCATGTTAAGAACTAGGAATTCATCCTCAATCAATAAAATTAACTACTCATGTTAAAAGAGTTCACACAAAGAATAAGAAAAGAAAAGAATTGTGTGTGTAGAAAGGTGTGTATAGAAGTTGTAGAAAACTTCTCTTTTATAAGCTTCAATATTCTCCAATTCTTCCAAGGATTAGAATCCTTTTCCTTTTGCAATTCAATTTCCAATTCCAAGCTTTTCTCAACTCTTCCACCTTCTCTTTCCAAATTTGAGTCCAATTCTCCATCCATTCCTAGCCCAAGTCTTCACACCCATGAGAGAGGTCCATAGAAAATTCTGGAATTTTGCTCGTAGGAAAACCTGGATTGTGGCCGAATTTGTCGGAAACGTGTCATAGGCCACTGGAAATTTCTCCGTCGTGAGAATATTCGACGAATATTCCGTCAGGTCCTCAGTTAGGACTAACGGTCAAAAGTCAAACCGTCTGAGTCAAACCGTTAGTCAGCAGTCAAAGTAGAAGAGAGTCGGCCAATGAGTCACTGGTCGACTTGGTCTTAGTCTACTGAGTTCTTGGAGTCAACTCGGAGTCGGGAACCAGTCGGTGATCGGCTCGATCAGGACCACTTTGCACAAAGCCAAGCATCCGCGGCCATATTGGCCTCAATCAAACACTCTCAGCTTCACTCAAAGCCACGCTTCTCCCCGCAACCTTGCATTGCTTCAATGCCACAATGCACCCGACACCAAAACATATTCCTCCGACAGCCCTCATTTCAGCACATACCATTCATCTCTGCCTGCAACACTTGACACCAATCTTCAGCTGCTTACCACAGATTCCAGCAACTCAACATTTGTACAGCTCCAACATCAACCCTAGTCTACCACTCTGCAGCAATACCCGGACACTCCGCAACTCGCCTCGTGCCATTGCAATCTTCACTTCAACAACTGCAACAAAGCCACATCAGGCTCGGCTGCAAGACACCATTCTTCATTCATACTCCTGCCCTTAACTGCAACAACACTCCATTCCAAGCTTCTCCAAGCTCGGAGCTTATTTCATTCACCTCCACAGGTAATAACAATCATCCCCAGCTACACCACCATGGCACAACTGACCCTTGCCTGCAACATTCCAATTCACAGTTCAAAATCCTCATTGCAGCCCATCCATTCTATGCACCACCAACAGCTCAAAACCTGTTCTCCCTAAGCATACATCTACATCATTTAAGTTCACAATCACAGCAGCTGCAGCTCAATTACCAATCAGAGCTCAACCAAATCAGGGCAAACCCATCTTCAATCAATCTCTTCTCATTCTGAGGTCTCTATCTCTTCTCCCAACTCTGCTTCAATCTCTGAGCTCTTCTCAGCTACAACCCTCAACACAGACTCGAATCGTACCCTATCTTCCTGAGTCTTTTCAATCGAAACCCATTGTTCTTTACAGAACCATTAACTCATCTGAGCTTCAATCTCATACCGATTCGCCAGAACCACCTTCATCGCCAACACCCTCGGCTCAATCCCAGCCCTTGCACCATCAGTTCCAATTTCTTCTCCCTGTATTGACTAACAGCTCAAACCTGATAGATTCAACAGCAATCACCATTCACATCTTCACATTTCGGTTCCCAAATCGAGTTCAACCCAACTTCATCCATCGGTTTCACCATATCGAGAAACCCATCTCTATTCTTCATCCACAGAGTCGATTCAACCACAGAGACGATCCCGAACCTTCAATTAACATCTTCTCTGCTTCTTCTTCTCAATCTGTGTTCATCTCTGAATCTCTCAGAATGGTTCTCGATCCAAGCGGCAGCCATTGCTAACTCTTCTCTCTCAGTTTCAATTCAGAAGCTATCAATCTTCTACTGCAACTCTGTAGCTCTGAATTCATCATCTCAGTAAAATTCTCGATCTCATTAACTCAGCTGGTTTTATCTCAATTTCAGGTGTAGAATGATTGAGAGTAAAGATAACTCTCGATTTAGGGTGAAGGTTAAATGGGGCGGATTCGGGTCGGGTTTGGATCCGGGTACAGGTGTGGAGCAGGGTTTAAGATGTGGGTTAAATGGGTTTGGGCTTCAACATCCATGGATATAACCCAACCCTTTTACCATTGATAATAGCACTATGTTTCTGGATAAGGGCTACCCAGTTTGGCAGCCCCTTAACCTTGACTGGGCTCCATATAGTATTCCCTCCTTGGTGAAATGACAATTTTACCCTTTTGGCTCGAATTGGGTGATTCCTTCTTCTTTTCCTCCGTGCGACTCCATAGTAGCTACAAAACTCAAAACAAGCGTAAAATACATAATTTACAAGAAAAATAGCAAAGAAAGCATAAACTACTAGATAGTAAATTAGGTGTATTCTACACCTATCAAATTCCCCCACACTTAGACTTTGCTAGTCCTCGAGCAAATCAAACTAAAAACTCACAACTTCAAAGCGTTCAAGCGTCACAAGCATCCAAAGAGTTATGAGGACATAGAATTTCTGCATGCTAGTAATAAGAAGTTAGAAATACCAAAGAACATATTCTCGTTCTTAATTGTTGAGTGAGAAATAACCACACCATAATGAGAGAATGCGTGTTTGAGAAACGATCAATAAGCATTTCGCCTCGACTTCTGCCTCACCAAATAGGATTTTATGATAATTGCACTCAAAAAGACAGCTTTTTATGGTTC
This sequence comes from Papaver armeniacum, assembly GCA_023531295.1. Classification (NCBI taxonomy): domain Eukaryota; kingdom Viridiplantae; phylum Streptophyta; class Magnoliopsida; order Ranunculales; family Papaveraceae; genus Papaver; species Papaver armeniacum. Next base: position 138,949 of record JAJJWW010011274.1, on the reverse strand, counting down.
TCACATGTGTGCGGTAGGAATGAAGATAGAAATCTGCATCACGTTGAATGGTGGGAAAGATAACTTCCGAAATATTTTTAAAAACCCACATCTTTTAATATTTTGAAAAACCATTTTTCTGACGATCTCTAAGAAAGGAAATCAACCATTTATATCGAGGATGAGATTACTTACTCACCTTCACATCCGATCGCTAATTATGATAACACCACTCTCACGGCATCCAATAGAAACGTCTTCCGCTCCTTATCTTTAACTTCGTCTTCGGTTTCAACTATTGATGATAAACCCTTAAATTTCATAAATCCTTAACAATTCTTAACTCTTTTTACCTCAAAATCCTTGTCGCTTGAAACTTCCTTATATATTTTCCTTCCCCCACGGCTCATTCAATAAAAATAAGAACAAATATTTCTCTTGTGTTTTTTTTTTTTTTTTTTTTTTTTTTTTTTTTTTTTTTTTTAAATTAAAACAAGAGAAATTAAATACAAAAAAAACCATGGCCGTGGGTGAAGTATTTTACCGCTTGATTCTTCACAACTTGTATCGTCTTGAAATCATAAACTTCAAAAAATTTCACCTTTTAATTTTCTTCGCTTTCATGAATAAGTCTTCATACTTGAATATAAAATTACCTCATTGTAGTGTAAGTCTTCAACATATATGTAGAATCCGCTCTTTGTATGTTGCTTTACTTGTATTTGAATTTTGCTCTTTTTCTTGTTCTGTTGCTCATAAACCTTAAACTTTTCCAACTTTCCTTGTAGATTTTGATGTCGCTCCTTGTTGATGATGAATGTGTTTCTATGGATCCGTTGTTGTCGAGAGAGAGAATGGTGCTAATCGCAAATCGAACTACAAGAAGGAAGCTTTCATCCATGGACGTCACCCTCATGATTGACAAAATTAGCACTCAAGAGATCAAAGAGTAGTGCTTTTAGTGGTGGGAAGTTGGGTAGCTCACCATTCTACCCGGAATTAACGTATGGTGACACACACTCAAAAGAAGCTCTTTAGTAGATGGAAAATTTCTGGTCGGTGCCTCTCATGATATGAATACGGGTAGTCTCCACTAATGATTGATCAGCAACTCTAATAACGCAATTCTCCCCGCGCACCAAATTCGCATCACCGCATGATTAAATCCATTATTTAACACTCAAACAAACAAGAAATCCGAATGTAGTTCTCTAACATTTCCAAGTTCAATTATGTCGGTCAAAATCTCTATGTAAACATACCTAGAAATATGCTAGTGACTCTAAAATCTTTAAAAGTTGGAATCTTTATGTAAAACTCTTTTCTTTTTTTTTTTCAAATTTTTTCATTTTTTTTTTTTGTAATTTTTGTTTTAAAAACATGCTTAACCACTCCCCCACACTTAAACCTTACATTGTCCTCAATGTAATTGAATCCTCCTAGTAAAGTCAAGGTGGGAAATTTTAACATGATAAGAAACAAGAAAAAGAAATAACAAAAAAGCAAAAGGATAAGAAATACAAAACCGATGGGTTGCCTCCCATTAAGCGCTTGTTTTAAAGTCGACGGCCCGACTTGGCTCTTGTAAGATTCATTCCCCATATACTAACAATCGGAAAATTTGAGGATCCACCCATAATACCTGTTTTGCAAACAATAACTCCATACAAATATTAACACAAGAAAACAATAGTGAAATTATCGCTCGATAGAAATTTCCCCCACACTTATTCTCGTCCACACTCGGAAGTGTATAAAGAACATAGAATTTGGGAATTTCCATGTATTCCTCTTGGCAAACCTGCATAGTGTTAGAATCAAGTTTTTCCAATGGTGGATATTTAGAAACAAAATCATCCAAAAATACTTTCGAAGCACATACATTCAAACCAATAAGAGGTAAAGGAGAAGAATCAATATGCAAAGGGTTAGACAAACCTTTCACAATTTCTTGTATTATAGAATCCTCTTCATCCTTAAAAAATTCAAGTGAATCACTTACCTCTTGTATATCGTGGTCCTCTATTAAACCTTGCAACCATTCTTCGTCGTTTTCTACCTTAACCATAGTCTCGGTATCATTAAAATCATTCGCAAGTTCAATTGGGTCTTCCACAAAATCAATGAATGTGGTTTCATCCTCTAGTATCATCTCTTCAACATTCTCATCATCGGAATCGGGCCATTCACAAAAATGATTCTCATCGGTATAGATTGTAAAATCTTCTTGTGCGGGTGTTACTTCGTTTACAACAATAGGTAAGTCACACCCAATCTCCTCCTTTTGAATAGGTGAAGGATCGTTATTATGATCCGGAGTTGGAATAACTTCCTCATTGTTGCCACGTTCATACACTTCCGCGGACTCCCATCTTTCCCTAAGAAATTTTTTCCAAGCAATAAATGCATCTTCCTCAAGCTCTTCCTTTTGAATAGGTGATTGATCATTATTAAGATCAAGGCTTGAGTAATCTACACTAGCGTCATCAAAAGTCTCTAAAGGTTGGTCCTTTTCAACACAATCATCTTCATTTTCGGACTCACCATAATAAGAATCTTCATCGGTTTCATAACCTTTATCCCGACGTCGTTTAAGTTCCATATGAATAGTCCTACTAATTTCTGCGACAAGCTCTTCCGAGTCTCCATCATCTTCCAATTTGTATAATTTCTGTGCAAGTTTTCTGACGTTCACACGCTTACCACCGTTAGACGGCATCTCCTCTTTTGGAAAAAGTGAAGGAAAAACACGATGAAGAGGAGTATATTCCAAATTCTTTGTCTGCACATTACTAGAAAACAAATTGTTAGATGCATAACTATCCTTCCATCCGTGTGTTTGTCCACTTACATACCCGTCATAAGGTTGTTGATATGTATGAGAATATCCATAATGTTCTGTAGGAATTTGATCATAGCCAAAATATTGGTTTTGATTGTATCCTAAGGATGGTTGGAAGTTGTCATAATGTTGAGGTTGAAAACCGTATTGATTGTTGTAATATGCTTGCTCTCGTCCACCGTACATGGAAAATCGGCACCAAATAAGATTCAAAAACCAAGTTAGATACTGGAATAGAATCCAACAAAGCAAGAATAAACCAAAAAGAAAAATAAAAACAACTAAAATCATCCGCGCTCCCCTAACAACGGCGCTAAAATTTGATGCGTGTCGTACCACAACAAATTAATTAATACTTTACTACCTAATTAACAAGTAATATAGGGCGTCAAGGTCGATCCCACGAGGAGCACGAGATTCTAGTTGTAAAAGTTGTCACGAAAGGGGTGTAAAAAGCAAAATAAAAATAAACAAAACAATTAAAAGGTAAAGTTGAAAGCAATAAGAGAGAGAAGATCAAGGAATCCTTCTTCGTTGCGAAACAATGATTAAAGTTATGTTCTCTTCTACTTGTTATTAGTCACAGATTATCACCAACCGTAGGATAGCAGGTCCGCTTAGCTAGCCCCAAAATCCCTAATTTCACCGAGTAACAGTCCGCTTAGTTATCGGATTCTATTCAAAAGAACCACCTTGAGGTCCGCTTACAAGATGTAATTCCCAGAATGCATTAAGATTTATGAATTTAGGTTTAGTACTAGTAGTTAAACTCGGTTCGCTTGGTTCACTTTCTAGCGTTGTTTCTACACACAATTGCTCCACGGAATCCCTCCGCAAGGTCTCGTGTTTGCTACTTATGTAAAGAGTCAAAGAACGATTACTTATCCCCTAACTTTCACTAGCTTTAGATCGAATTAACAAATCAATTTAGCGTGCACTCCAAACAATCTATCAATGCTTGCGAGTACGATTATATTTCTTCATTTATCTGTGAAGAGTCAGCAACAGCAGTTGCGAAATTAAGAAGTATCATTACTTGAAGATTATCGATTTGATTTATCTCATATGAAAATAAATAACAGAGGCAAGTATGGGAATGATTAGAATAAAAACTTGTTATTTATTTTCATATGATAAATTTACAATGAGAGATTACAAAATGGAAGGTTAAAGGGATAAATATACAAATATCACAAGAAGAGAAAGGAAAATGGAACAATCTAGCAACTTATTCTTCTTTATCAGATTCTTCTTCTTCGCTTACATTACTATCAGAGACATCTGAGCAAAGCATATTATCAGGAATTTCATCAAGAAGACAAGGATATGAAGAAAGAGGAATGTCGTGATCATTGCAAATCTGTTCAATAGTTTGGTTGCGAAAACGAACAACATCATTATTGAAATTCGCTACGGAGTTTGTAGTTGCTTCTTTATCTTAGAATATTTGTCATTGCGAAGAGAGAAGTCTTTTGCAAGTTGCGCTTTCTCAGATTCAAGTTCCTTGATTCTAGTTTGAAATCTCTTCTCAGATTCTACGAACAAGTGACAATGAGTTAGCAGCTTAATAACAGTTTCGTAAAAAAGAAGTGGAAAAATAATGAAGAATAGTAAAACAACCTTCTCTGTCATAAATCATATCTTTAACCAAGGCATTATGCTCAGCATGAAGACTGACGTTAACACCTAAGTTATTTCTGGCATTATCTAAAACCTTCGCAGCCCAAGCGAATTCATCATCATTATTTATGACAAGAAGTGAACGAATTTGATTTTCTCGCTCATTAAGTATGGCATTTTGGCGAAGGGATTCATCTCGTTCAATTTGGACTTCAAGAATAGTTTTTGGAATTTTGCTAATGCTTGTGCACCTTGATTAGCAATGCGATCCTTATCATCTATGAGGCTGCTAATCTTTTTCCTTAGAATACTATTACTCTCCGGGAGTCAAGATATAAACGTTTAAATCGGTTGGCTAAACCTAAACTAGATCTATGCTCAATTTCTAAAAGATGAAATTTGGTTCGAAGTTCATTTAATGAGAGAGAATTAGTCTTGTTTGAAGAACTACTTAAAGATTCATTGAAATGAGCGAGAAGAGCATCATCATCCATGGGTTCAGGGAATGAATGGAGAAGGATGGCTTCGTCAGAAAGATTATAAATGTCTGCGAAAATAATAAGTCAGGCAAAGGAAAATAAACGGCAAAATAGAAATAGAAGAAAGAAAGAGGGTGTTATACCATAAAGTTGCTGATTAGCACTTTGAAGTGTAGATATTTTGTCTTTCTGGGAAGAAGACTCAACTTCCAACTGTTAGATTTTAGCATCCTTCTTGCGAGATGTCTCGACTTCAATTTCTAGCTCTTTGTTCTTCTCTTTAAGTTGAAGATTTTTCTTCTCAAAATTGTTACGTCTTCTCTCGAGGTCTGAGGCAACAACAAAGGAAGCTCTCCCAGGCTATAAAAGAAAGTAAAGAAATTGTTAAGATAAAGTTTATAATCGAAATCGCAAAGAAATCGCAAAATATGAACATACCAAAGCACTGAGTGCGTTTAAAAGACTGGGAGTCATTGTTCGGGAAACTCCGCGAAAAGATTCATTATCCTCTAACAGGGGGGCATCGCAAATTTTAGCGAGAGCTTCACAAGTAGCAGATAAATGATCATCTCCTAATCCTTGCATAGAATCGGAGAAGACACTGGACAATTGCGCCATAGCAGAAGTGAACGAATGATTCTCCTTCGCAGAGGAAGTATCAACCTCATTTTCACCTTCGTCAGAACTCTCGCTGGTTCGGGAACTAGAACGAGAAGAGGGATGGATTTTCCGTTTTTTAGAAGATGGAGCAGAAGATTTATCCTTGCGAAGAGTAATTTTAGTCTTGCCCTTAACCTTCGCAGCTTCGGGAATGACAATTTCTTCAATAACCTTCGCACACGAATGAAGATAAGAAACAGAGGCAACAATATTGTTAAAAATAACAAAAGAAAGTATTTCTTACTTCATCCGTGATTGATCGGAGTATCGCTAGAGTACTCTCCTTGGGACGTCTTTTATAACTCCTTTTCAATTTGGCAATCTGAAAATTTTACAAGTCTAGTAAATATGAGAGGAAGGAAATATCGCAAAGCAAACCTGAAATAGGAAGTATACCTCTTTTGCCTTCTCATGCCACTTAAATTCCCAAGGACAATAGTTTGCGAGATTCGCAGGGAGTGTATGCGAACCTGCAATATAAGGTCCACTCAAAAACAGAGGAACAACCCACCACTTCTCATCTTTGGAGTACCGAGGAACGTTATTTTTGCCCGAGTGCCAGTCAATATCTTGCATGAGCAACTTATCACTGGAAATATTATCTTTTCTCTTCAATCGAGCACCCCAGCGAGATTTATCATTTCTCATATTTATTACTTCATAATTTACAAAAACGTTTTCCACAGTATATTTCTCAGCGTCTATTTCTAAATCCGCGAATTTAGGATCTTTGACATCATCAGGATATAAAGACCCCTTGCCAGCGCCACGGTTGGCGAATTCAAGCATAAGACGGATGCAATCACCGCTTAGTTGATAAATTGCTCGCGAGAATTTCTCGTGAGCAAGAATCTCATAAAATAAAGGTATCTCGGGATTGTAGAGAGGAATGGGAAGACCTGCGAGGATTTGACCTAGCGAGACTATGATTTTCTGATCATCACACTGATGATCAGAAAACAACCTTGCAGAAAGTATAGATGAAGATTCTTGATCAGGAATGGTTGATAGGACGAAGCCCTTCTCTTGTAAATTCTTTTGAGTTTCAGTAAAAACGGATTTGTATGTACGACCTAGTGAAGCCATTTTTAGAGTATGGGAATGATTAGAAAATTGAAGATCAAGAGAAAACAAAGAAGGGAAGATTTACAGCAGCAGAAACACAAATTGCGGAGGAAGAGAAGTTGCAGAGGGAAAATAAAAGAGAAGAAGAGAAGGGTGAGAAGACTATATATATAGAGGGAAGAATCCTCGAGAAGGCAAATGCATTTAATGCGAGATGGGACGTGAATGTTCAAGAATAAACGGTTGAAAGAGACGTGTCAAGAAAGGAATGGAAGAAGAAACACTTGTAATAAATTCCGTGCGGGAGTGAAATGATAAAGATGAACAATTGCGAGATAAAGATGAACAATTGCGGCATTTTAAAATATTGGTTCTCATGACATTCTCTCCTTCGCAGAGAAGACATGAGAAGAGGCAAGATGTAGGATCAGAATATCGCGACATCAATACTTCGCGAGATTAATAAATGACGACATTGCGAGGGAGTCACAGGGAAGTAAAATAAATGACACAATGAATGACGACAGCCAGAACACGAGAAAGATAAGAAAATATGGCGAAGTTTAATAGTATCGCGAGATTGTATACTTGTACGCTTGCGATATTTCGCAAGCCATTCCCGAAAATAAAGGACAACTTAGCTGTCATCCACTGTGTACTACCCTATATAAAGGGTTGAGTAAGTCTGTTGAAGAGAGAGTTCTTTTTGAATTGTTAAGCAAGTCTTTAGGAGAGAGAAAGTTTTAGAGTGATTGTAATTCTTTAACTCATTTCTATTTCATATTGTAAAGATTCAAACATTTGATCAATAAAAAATCATAATCATTCATCTAAAAATGACTTAATTGTATAAATTCTAGTGAGGGGTGTAGTGTAGGATTTCCTGCAACTACATTTTTAAAGTCAAAACTCAGCTGCCAACACTTGAAAAATTTATATGGTGTATAAAGACCTTGTTGTTGGTGAAAACATTTTAGGAGAATGGGACAATGATCCGAAAAAACCCTTCCTAAATTTGTAATCCTAATATGAGGCAGAGATGAAACCCATTTATCATTCATAAAACCCCTATCTAGTTTTTCGAAAATCAATTCAGAAGGATTCTTAAATCTTCTATTACACCTAGTAAAAGGATTTCCAAATGCAAATATCTCATTCATTTTCAACTGAATCAAACTATTCCTAACAAAATCTGGCAGAAAAGAATTCTCTGGATTACCACCTTGTTTTTCTGAAGAATGCAAAATAAAGTTGAAATCACCCAGTAACATCCAAGGCCTATTACTATCTTTATTCATATGATTTAAGTAGTTCCATTGATTTCTCTTACCTAAAGAATTTAGCGAGCCATATATGAAAGAAACCATGCAATTTTTAATAGCCGGGGTAATATCACAGACAATATGTATCACATTAAAAGCATTACCAATAATTTTAATGTTTGAATTTGCGAAATAACCTAAAACTAACCCTCCCGATTTTCCTATAGCTGGCACAACATACCAAGAATCAAAAGGGAGATGATGGCTATATTTTTTCACAGTATCAGCATCAACCATAGTTTCAAACAGACAAATAGCATTTGGCTTAAGCTTCCTAAAATATTTAATCGATGAAGCCACTTTTTAACAGAGCAACAACCATTCATGTTCCAACAAAGAAAAATCATGATGATAAATATTAAAACAACTAGACTCGAAAGCTCACAAAATAAAAGACAAAAAAGCCACAAAGAAAAAATATTCAGAGTAAGACAGATAAGTTATAACTTATAAGAGAACTTACACGGTCATGAACTGATGAGGGCTCTTCATCCATAGCATCCACAGAGTCAGACATCATGAGATTAACTTCCTTCTCAAATTCTTCATCCAAAACAAAAGGTTCCGGTGGGAGAGTAGCCAAAGGGAAAGGTTCAAGAATAATAGTTCCATCTATCTCATTTTCAACTTCTGGATTACTCAGAGGAATATTGTAAGTGAAAAAATTAGCATAACCATCCGAAGAAAAGCTCATTTCAGTAGAGGAGTTAAACATGAAACCCGATCAAGTAAAGACTGTCTGAGCAAATGAAGTACACGAAGATGACCACATAACATTTTTGTTACTTTGAACAGATGAACTCGAACTAAAGCTTGCTAAATGAAAGGGAGCATTAACAGGTGGAGTAAAAGGAGGTAAGGAGGCCATAGGAGGCCACTGAGGAGTAGGCATAATGAATGAACAAGAAGAGACGTTATTGTAGCCTACAAAAGCAGATTCATACGAGGATCTAGGCCTCTTACCTTTCCTATCATTCAAAATCGAGGGAAGATCCACAGAGTGGTTCTCATCAAAAGGAAAAGAGACATGAGCAGATTTTCTACCAGAATCTGACAAGAGGAGTGCAACATTTGATGAACTGACATTTTCCTTGAAAGTTAAAGAAGTAATTGCAGGGAGAACTGAAGCCGAAATATAGAGAGATTGAGAAGAGCCATTGGACTTTACTGATCCAGCTGGATGTAGACTTACTGAAAAAGCAGAAGGTTGAGAGATATTACCAACGGCTACACGGTCATCAACAATCTTCACAGATCCTGAACTTTCCCCCTTTTCCTTGGTCACCAAGGTATTGGCAGCAACATGTGTAGCTCTCGGAGAAGGCGCTGGAAGAGCCCTAATATATGTAGCTATCTGAGAAGGCGCTGGAAGATCCCTAATATAAATCCTCATCTGGATCTCTCTGTATCTAACTTCATCATGATAGAGAACAAAACATCTTTTACAAGTATGAAAAGGCAACTTCGGATAGAAAGCAGACATATAAAAAGTCTTTCCAGTTGTGTTAAGAACCACATTTTTTTATAAAGGAGTATTTAGAGGAACCATTACTTTTGCTTCATAAAAAGTTCCTAAAGCTGACTCCACAGAAACAATAGTTCCAATCTGCTGCAGAACATCTCTCACTTTACCTTTGTTAACCAGAACAGAAGGAATAAAAATTTGAACAGGCATCAAAGTAACATCCCAGACTAAATCAAAAACAAACTCTATATCACTCAAGTGCTGAACAACAAATAACTGCCCAAACAACAGAGTGGGTCTGGAAATAAAATCTAAATTCATATCTTGTTGCTTCCTAAACATGACGACAAACAGATTGAGAAAACCATTTTCACCTTGGACATTATGACCCTGAACATAAGGTTTAGCTAGCTTGAAGTCTGGAAAGTTTATTGTCCAGACCCTATTAAGATTATGCTTGACAGAGGTTTTGTGGTAGTTACGGTACTTGTCACAAATCAGAGCAGCAAACCTGAAGGGAAATTCCTCTACATCCTCATCCAGGTCTAGAACTCTCACTTGATCAACTGGTAAATCCATAATGTTCTCAGCACTAGCAATATCTCAGAAGAGGAAAGTAAATAGAATTGAGAGAAACTATCAGGACTTAGACTTCTTAAACAAACAGAAGAAACACTCTCACAAGGAAAACCTTATAATTATAACCTCTATATATGAAAAGAAACTTAAGAGACTGCACATTCTTTTCAGAATAAATAATTAGGAATAAGAAGTATCACAGATAATTATTCTCTTTACTCTATCAGAGAGAACGCAAGATTCAATTAATTAGCCAAGTGTAATAAGCTTTCTGAACAACATTAACACTCTAGGAAGATTAAGAGTTACAATTAAAAATCAGGATATTAAAAAATCAGAAAGATAATTGGTTACATGAGTAAAATATGCCAAGTGTTCATAATATACTGAGAGACTTTAATCAAAAACTCACAGATTAAATAATAACCAATATTAAAAAGAGACCAAGCACTCGGCTAGGAAATGAAAGCTCAATCCAAAGGCTACTTAGACTAACTAATAGCCATCAAATCATTAACTCAAGCACACAGCTTTTGAGAAGAATTGAAGAGCCAGGGAATAATCTCAACTGTTCTAACTAAGGAGAAAATAAAGTAATCTTGGAGAGTAAATAGATTTATTAACCCCAACCTGAGATAAATCCTTCCAATTTATAATACTATATAATATGGAAATTAGTATAATCCCTACCTTAAGTAGGATCTCATCATGCAAAAGCATATCATTTTGCTTATCTTCTCAAGATACCACTGACCCTCAAAACCAAAGCTAAGAATAAAGAACATGAACCACCCAATATTAGAAGTAACCACCACTTTCCCAAAATATTTTGTTAACGAATCTCATGATGAAGACTCAGAGACCTTATGTCGAAGCCTCCATCAGTTCATGACTAATCCTGTAGAAACCACGAAAAGACTAAACAACAAGGGTTAGAAAGAAAACAAATAGATGTAATTTAATCAGCAAAAATCAATCAAAATAGTAGAGAACCCCTATGATCATGATATAAAAACAAAACCCTAGCATATGATAAGGATTAATTTTTATAAACCGGAAAACATTGAAATAATCAACTAACAAAAAATTAGGTCTAACATAAAATAGAATTTAAAAACTATTACTGAATCTGTAATAAGAGGCAAAAGGTTTAAAGGGTTTAAAAGAATTCGATATTCATAAGATTTTACTGGAAATCATAGAAGGATTGAAGAAATTCAAGGAAGAAGATGAAGAAAATCACTGGATTGACTTGGTCAGCGTCGCCTGACCAATCGCCTTGACAATCGCCAGAGAGACTATTGAACTTTGCATTTGTCATTCCCTCATCTGCCAGTTCAATTCCATTACTAACTCTAATCCATATGTAATTACAACACCAATAGTAACACAACCTTTTCAACCTGTGACTATCCATAATCAAACACTTATGTTATCCCAAATCTTCAGCGATATCAACACCACCAGAAATAACACAACCAGTACCACTACCATCTGCTCATATTCAACTTCATCAAAAACTACACTTCATTCTTCTCGATTTGAAGCAAACCCATCTATACTTAGTCAAATCCTATTAATAATAGTCCCCTGGAATTACTTTGTTCTTCCCCCGATTTCATAACTCCATTAAAATCCCTAACTTTAATTTCTTTCCTACTGAGTCTACAATCAAAGACCCAAAATCAGTTACTAACTCTAACTTGGAATAACATCAACTCTTCTTCGAATCACCACTGTTAAACTCACCTTCTTTATCTTTAATTCATACTCAGGAACCCTAGTCCTCATCTTCAATTCATTGAAACCCTAACCCGAGACTCAATTCCTCCTAAGAAACTAAAATTAAACTCTATAGAACCATCTAGACTTCAATCAAAACACAAACCCACTCTATAATCGATCAAATTAACATCAATTTCATACAAAACATTAAAGCAATTCAAAACCCTAAATTTAACTTACCCATGAAATCTTCTTCCTGAGATCAAACAATTTCAGCACCATCATCTTCTTTATCTAATCATCTTGGATAAATGATTCCCTCAAATAGTATTTACTCCCATCTTGTTAATCGATCAGAAGCAAAAGAACAGGGAAAGGAAGGAGAAAGAAGAAGAAGAAAGAGGAAGAAAGAAAAGATAATAAGAATTACTCTTCTTCGATTGGTTTTGTTGATAAGACCAATGAAAATACTGAGACACCCAGAGAAGTTGGATAAGGGCAGCCAGGTCGGTTCTCAACAAAAAGTCAATTTTGCCCTTCTCACGATTCGAGTGATTTTCTTCTTCGTCCGGTATCCGAATGACACGTTCGAGTAGTCTATTTCGCATAACTTTTCGAGATCTATCTAGTGATACTAGTTTCGTATGTAGATCGTTGTTAGATTAATTTCTATTAAATAAGGTTCATCTCTAATTAATCGAGTCAATAGCGGCTTAGTCGTCTCTTAAATTTCTCTTGACTAGTCAAATAGCGTTGGCGAGTTTGTGGGTCCTTACAAGTATTATACAATGTGTACATTATATACAGCTTCGCAGTTATGTTTTCAATATAGCACGACTTGAAAGATAGTCAGGAATGAAACAGTTCAAGTCAATATTACTAACCTCAAGTGGAAGGATGTTGTAGTTCTCTACTTCTTCTCATTCTTCAGGTCTTCAGAGTAATACTTGTATGTCTCAACATTCCTAGACTTTCTAGTCTAACCTAAACGAAGTTGACTATAGTATTTAATCAAGCGACTTTAGATGAGTTTTAATACTAAAATATGACAACCAAAATTGACTTACCAACGCTTGGTGAGTTCAACCGAGCTATGCTCTGACACATATGATTTCCTATCAACCAGAAAAAAAATGGATGCAATTTCCAGAGGTATCTTGAACGTCCATATGTCTCATCAGAAATCCTATAGAAGGTGCCTTGAGAAGGCAGTAAGGAGCAGACTGATCGAACCCCATTTTCCGAACCACTATATTAATGTAATAATCTTGGGTGGTATAAGTACTGCGATTGATAGCAAACATATACCTCGGAACGCAACAATTCATAAAGATTGCTTCACCATATGTCATAATATTGCCATCACTACCAGAACGTAAAACAACTTCAAGTTTCTCGGCGAAAGTTCCGGACGAAAGGATGCGGGAAAGTTTCGAACCCCATGGTCTGAAATTTACTTCATTTTCATTGTCTAACCGGTCGGTAATATCTGCAGAAGCATGCATCTTTTTACTTCAGTACAGTATTCGAGCATATTCGTCTTCCCCGTTTGGAAACAAAGGCTTAACCTATGAAGCGTATTCTGGAAAGTTCTCTCAAAGCCAGGTCTGCAGGGATGCAATGTTGATAAATGATTCTACCTTGGTATAGACGTTTGAGATTTTCATGCCGCGGGCAAAGGCGTTTAAGTGAGAATACAAGGTACCCAAGAATAAACTACCGATTGGGAGGACCCTACCGTTAGCAAGACCTAGAACGATAGGAACAAGCCAAGGTTTTAGTTGACCTCCTGGGAAATCTTCAAACACACCTATGGAGAGCCAAAGAAGGAGAAACACAGCCATGCACCTACAGTGGTCAACATCCAGGCCATCTTCACTTGTACAACCGTTCCACCAATATTTAACCCAAGCCGTGTAGTTTGCATCGACATGACGATTCATCCCTTGTAATTCATTTATCTTGGCATAAAGGACTTACCATCTTGCTTCTCTTGGGTAGACCATTCAGCTGGGATAATGCCAACAACAGGGAGTCGTAGCAAAATGGCCACATCCTCCAAAGTAATTGTTAATTCTCCCTAAGCACATACTGCAGAATGTCCGTACTCACACCGGAGAGAAATAAAAGTTAGTAAACCCCGCATATCTTTGTTCACCTTTAGTGTCTCGAAAGCTCATATGGCATGCAAGATCTTCGCACCTTCCACGATTGATTGTTCACGAGGATTCTACAACATAACTTTATCCCATTCCGCCTAGCTATGTAAGGGATTCAAAGCAGCCTTGAATTCGACGTATGAGGATTTACACTCTCATATTTGCAAACCACATCTGACAATTGCACGCGGAACAACCGAACAAGGCCATAAGATTATTGGAAGATATTTTTGAGATTAATATAGGATATGTATGTTTCATCTACAGGTACAATACTGGAAAGAATATATTCGATGTAGATTCTAATGGAATCTTTACCATCATGGGATAAACAATGAAAAGTTGACGAACTGTAGCATAAAGGAACGTTATCATCAGTAGATGAATAACCAAGGAGAAGCTTAAGCACTATTTGACAAGATTATTGGAAATACAAATATCTTTGAGGGAGATCCTGATTTCACTGATGCTAACACTTCAGATTCATCCTTCCCAAAAAAATTCGCGAAAACTTGAGTTCATTTTCCAAATAGATCTACAAAAATCAGGATCTACTTGGAAAATGAGTAAGAAAAAGAAAGAGAGAAGAAGAAAATGAACAATATCAAGCCACGTAAACAATATCAGTTCTTCATTTGGTGAGCGGATGACAATATCATCCTAATTAATGAAAATGAACAATATCATCTTCATTTGGTGAGCGGATGACATTCCAAATAGATCTTACAAACGATTTCGCAAATTTTTGGTGATCTTACAAAAATTCGCGAAATCGTTTCTTCATTTGGTGAGCAGATGACAATATCAATTCCAAACGAGACACGGAAACAATACATGTCACTGTCAGTGAGATACTTCCCGGCAGATGCATGACAATATCAAGCGTATAACAAACAATACTTTCTTGCATCTGCCGGGAAGTATCTCACTGACAGTGACATGTATTGTTTCCGTGTCTCGTTTGGAACTGATATTGTCATCCGCTCACCAAATGAAAAATGGTTATCGTTTTAGAGTAAGAAAAAGAAAGAGAGAAGAAGATTTCATTAACCAAAGAGAGGAACCCCATTACATAGGTTTAGTGTTCTATTTATACAAGAGTAAATGGAAAACCCTAGTATACTAATGGACCGCACATCCACGGGCCATAGGCCCTATAACACTCCCCCTTGTGTGGTTCAAAAACGGAACTTCAAATGTGTTGCCTCATTAAAACCTTGACAAGGAGAAACCCAGTGGTACAAGACCTTGACGAAGGGAAAAGAGTACAACGTGTTGAGTCATAGTAAAGTTGCTTCATAACGCTGGCCATTTCTCTTCAGAAAATCCTAAAATATAAAACCCCTGTGGGAAAAAGATAATCTCAACTGGGGAGTCATAATCCTGGTGTTGTTGTTGTCTCATTAAAAACCTTACCGAGTAACAAAACCCATTGGGACAAAATAAACTCGGTAAAGGGAAAAAGAGTTCAACAAACACTCCCCCTGATGTCGACATCATATCATTAGATACTCCACCTGATGTCGGCATCTCCCCTGATTACAATCAAGGGAGTTCGGACAATTTCCTTAGTCCAATACTCTTTACGTATTTTTCAAATAAGGACTTAGGAAGTGACTTAGTAAATAAGTCTGCCACATTTTCATCAGACGATACTTTGTTGACTTGAATGTTTAAGAGACACTGTTGTTGCTGATTGTAAAAGAACTTTGGTGAAATATGTTTCGTATTATCACCCTTGATATATCCTTGCTTCATCTGTTCGATACAAGCTGCATAATCTTCATAAATGCATGTTGGCTCTTCAGTGGTGGAATTCAAACCACTAGTCCCTCGAATATGTGTAATGATAGACCTTAACCATATACACTCACGAACCGCTTCATGTAGGGCAATGATCTCTGAGTGGTTTGTGGAGGTAGCTACAAGAGTTTGCTTGGTCGATCGACAGGATATCGCTGTGTTCCCCATGGTAAATACATAGCAAGTTTGGGATCGAGCTTTATGTGGGTCAGAGAGGTACCCAGCATCAGCAAAACCAACCAAAACATTATTTGGGGTTTCAGTGTAGGGGGTTGCTTTAGCAATCCTCCTTTCGTCCTCATAGGGATAAAATAGACCCATGTCAATGGTTCCTTTAAGGTAATACATTCTTTATACCATTCCAATGACGCTGCGTTGGCGCTGAGCTATATCTACCTCACAAGTTCACTGAGAATGCTATATCAGGTCGAGTACATTGTGCAAAGTACAATAATGCGCCTATTGCACTTAGGTAGGGAATTTCAGCTCCCAATACCTCTTCGTCATCTTCCTTTGGACGAAATGGATCCTTTTGTACATCTAAACTTCGACCAATCATGGGAGTGCTAGCAGGATGCACCTTGTCCACAGGCTCGGTGTTCTAGCTCGAGTCCTAGACAAAACCGAGTTTTCCCAAGATCTTTCATCTCAAATTCAGATTTCAGGTAGCTTGCGGTTTCTCTTATTTCATCAAGAGTACCTATTATGTTCATATCATCAACATAAACACTATAATTGCAAATCCGAACTCGTTTTCTTTATAAATACGCAGGGGCATGACTCATTATTTGTATATCCCTTCCCAATCAAATATCACTTAGACGAGTATACCACATCCGCCCGGATTGCTTTAATCCATAAAGTGAGCGTTTCAACTTAATCGAAAACGCACTCCGTGGTTTAGAGTTACTTGATTCGGGCAATGGAAGGCCATCATGCACTTTCATGTATATCTCTGAATCTAGATCCCCATAGAGATATCTTTGTAACCACATCCATAAGTCGCATTTCAAGTCCTTCGAAACTACCAAGCTAACTAAGTAGCGGAACGTTATGACGTCCATTACGGGAGAGTATGTTTCTTCATAATCAATTCCAGGGCGTTGTGAGAAACCTTGCGCCACAAGGCGAGCCTTATACCTCAAGACTCCATTCTTCTCATTACGCTTTCTGACAAATACCCATTTATGTCCTACGGGCTTTACACCTAGTGGGGTTAGCACTACCACACCAAATACCCGTCTCTTTGCCAGTGAATTTAATTCTTCCTGGATCGCAACTTCCCATTTAGGCCAGTCTGCTCTTTTTTGACATTCTGCAATAGAGCGTGGTTCGATGTCATCGTGCTCAATGATCTCTTGAGCAACAGTGTATGCAAATACATCATCAATCTGCGTTGAGGATCTTTCCATCAACACGTATGCACTCTCATAATCCATAGAAATTTCTTTGTTCTCTGGAATCATTTCAAACATCGGAGCGTCCTCCAGTATTGATTCATGGACATAACTGTAATCAGAGACAATTTCATGAGAGGGATTATCAGTATTGATGATAAATGGATTGGTTTGTGCCTTACTCACTTTTTTCTTCCTTGGGTGAGTATCCATCGAACCAGGTGGTCTTCCCCTTTTCCTTTGGGGAGTCACGGCCTCAGCTACACTTCCACCAAGTGTAGGTTTGACACCTCTATATAAGGTGCCTTTTCCCGTATTAGGGATTTCTAACCTTGCAGGCACGTTTGCAGCTGGTATGTGTGATCTCGTCACTTTAGCAATATCAGTGAATGCATCAGGCATTGAGTTTGCCACATTCTGAAGATCAATAATTCTTTGCACTTCATTTTCACATTGTGATGTGCGGGGATCAAGATGAGAAAAAATGGGGACACACCACGATAATTCCTGTCGTTCCCTTAGGAAATCCTTTTCCATACCTCCCCCTAACGACGGGAAGGTTGTCTCATCAAAGTGACAGTCCGCAAATCTAGCGGTAAAGAGATCGCCCGTCAAAGGTTCCAAATAGCGGATAATTGTTGGGGATTCATATCCAACATAAATACTTAATCGTCTTTGGGGACCCATCTTAGTACGATGTGGGGGCGTAATAGGCACGTATACAGCACAACCAAAAATGCGTAAATGTGAAATATCAGGCTCATATCCAGTTACCAACTGGTACGCAGAAAATGGTTGGCTAATAGTGGGTCTAAAGCGAATAAGTAATGCTGCATGCAATATAGCGTACCCCCCAGGCAGTAATAGGCAGGTTGGAACGCATAACCAATGCCCTAGATATCATCTGTAACCTTTTGATGGTAGCTTATGCAAGACCATTTTGAGTGTGTACGTAGGGTACATGGTGCTCTATGTCAATTCCGATAGACATACAAAAATCATCAAATCCTTTAGATGTAAATTCTCCAGCATTATCAAGTCTGATAGACTTGATTGGATAATCGGGGTGGTGAGCCCTCAAACGTATAATTTGTGCTAGGAGCTTTGCAAAGGCAGCATTTCTTGTGGACAGTAATACAACGTGTGACCAACGGGTCGAAGCATCTACCAGAACCATAAAATACCAGAATGGTCCGCACTCTGGATGTATAGGTCCACAAATATCACCTTGTATTCTTTGTAAAAATGGAATGTTTTGTTTTGTATCTTTAGCATAGGATGGTCTCGCTCCTGTCTTTGCTAAAGAACAAGCTTTGCAAAATGAGTGGTGTGCTTTTGACAAAGTCCACGAAGTGGAATGAGAAAGAGGTTGCACATCAGTTGCTTTAGATGGCAGTGGCTGGAAGACGTTGTTACTTTGCGTTGTAACTAGTAGGCTGGTAAAAGAGTCTCACCTACGTGTAATACTGCAAGTGCACAGTGTTGTTTTGCAACACAGGGCAAGCACAGGTCGATCCACAGGGAAATGGGGTGTTGTGCAGTTGATCTAAGGCTTCCTAAACTGATTTCTAGAGAAGTGACAAAGTTGTAAGTTGGTTGTGGTGTCGATACGACTAATTGAAGTTGTTGTTCTAATCTAAGGCAACAAATAAGCAAAAGGGTTGTATAACAGATAGTTGAGTGGCATTAAGGTGATAGAATTCACCTCCTAATCCTATGCTAGATAGTTCCAATTCTCACTGTGTTCTAGTTCCTTCCCTTGAAGGCTTCCTATGGATAATTGTTTAACTCACTCCCCTCACTAACCCCTAGTATCAATGGTCTTCTTACAGTACCATTGATCACAGGTGAGCTCAGTTCAAAGGTTAACTATACTCCTAAGCATTGCAAACTACTAGAACACTTTGAGAATCAAATCAATTTAACATTGAACTAAAGGGTTTCATCTACACCCTAATTAAGTAACTTAGAACATCATGCTCAGATAAAACAAGCTTCAAATTAAATTACAAAATTAAACCCTAAAATTGTGACTAAGTTTCTCTCACATGAAGAACAACAATTTTTATACCTAGAATTTCTTCTCTAACACTCAAAACTTACAATTAATGCGAACCCAAACCTCTTTCCTCCCTTACTTCGTCTCTGGTAGCCATGCATGAGTTGTTGGATAAAACCATAGCTCCGGCTATCTCTAACCTAGCTTCTAAGGTATGGAGAAGCTATGATGGAGATAACTTGAGATAGAGTGGCGGAGCAGGCGGCTGTGGATGCTGTTGTCAGGGTAAGGAGATGATGGAGGTGGTGAGGTGGTGGCTCTGCCATGGTATGGTCGGGGAAGAAGAAGGGGATGGGTTTTCTCTGAAGCTGTCGGGGGAGAAGAAAGAGAAGAGAAAGAGAAATGGGGTTTGGTTCGATGGGTGTAGGTATAGGTGGATGTGGTGTGGGGCGGATGTAGCGAGGGTCCATGGGAAGGTTGGAGCAACCGTAGGATCTAGGGGAGATCGATGCGAGGGCCGATGCGACCGTAGGATGTAGATGGGTGAAATCTAACGGCTCAAATGGTGCGGGCTTGGATCCGGGTCTTGGGTCTTGGACTGCTCAAGCCCATATCTTGTAGATGGGTTGCTCCTTGTTGGGTTGCAACTGTTGCGCGCGCGGGCTTTGGCTTTCTGCTCCAGAGACTCTTGCCTCCAATTTTCTGCTCTTTTGGTTCCTCAATTTCTCCGAGCTTTATTTACTACCTAAAAACACAAAATTAATTAGTACAAATATTTATTCTTGAAAACAGGGAAAACACAGATTTTGGGATAATATCTGATTTCTGAGCAAAAAAGATGAGTTAAATGCCAATAAAAAGGTGTAGAAATATGCAATATTTGGCACTCATCAAATACCCCCAAACCTGAATTTTACTTGTCCTCAAGTGAAACAGAAATTAAGAAATCCTAACTATACCACCTGTCATGGTCTCTCGAATGCATTTAGCGTATGCACTAAGCCTTTAAACCCCTAGGTGTCCCTAGTGGACGAGTTGTAGTCTCGTGAGGGTTTACCGAGGTGTACCCACAAAACCTTCTCCAACTTCGAGTGTAAAAGAGTCTCAAGCGTCCAAGGAGCTATGAGGACATAGAGTTTCTGCATGCTAGTAACACGAAGTTAGAACTATCAAAGAACGCATTCTCATCCTTAAGAGTTGAGCGAGAAATAACCATACCATATGAAAGAATTCGGATTCGATCGTGATCATAAGCCTCGACTTCTGCCTCACCAATAGGGTTTTATGATAATTGCACTCAAAAAGACCGCTTTTTTAGTCTCTCATGTGTGCAGGCAGGAATAAAGAGAGAAATCCTGCACACGTTGAAGATGAGAAGGATAACCTTCCGAAATAATTTCTGGAGACTCCACAGAGTTGTGGACAAAAAGAATCTTTTTCTGATGATCTCTAAGAAAGGAAATCAACCATTAGCAAGGGTGGGAGTACTCACTTACCTTCTCACCCGATCGGCAATTAACATTACTCTCTCTCAGCATTCATAGAAACGTCTTCAATCTTCGGTCTTCAATAGCTGATGATGAACTTCTGAACTTCACAAAAACTTGACAAACATTTTTTTTTTTTTTTTTTTTTTAAAACGTGAAAATAACAATAAAACAATAAAACTCAATTTTACACACTTGTATTGTCTTGATTTCACAAACTTCATTAATTCTCATCCTATTTTCTTTTCTTTGTTGCATGTAAACCTTGGACTATTTCAACTTTTCTTCAAATATTCTGATGATGCTCCGCTTGCTGACGACGATGTGTTTCTATGAATCATGTGATGTTGTTGAGAGGGAGAGAGTGATGCTAACGCAAATCGAACTACAAGAAGGAGTTTTCATCTTTAAACGTCACCCTCATGATTGACGAAATTAGCACTCAAGAGATCAAAAATAGTGCTGAAAGTGGTGCGAAGTTGGGTAGCTCACCATTCCTACCCGGAATTGACGTACGGTGACACACACTCTAACAGATTTTTTAGAAAGTCACAAAAATGAAGGTCGGTGCCTCGCTTGATGTAAAATGGGTAGTCTCCACTATGGGTGATCACAATTCTACTACCGAATATCTATACAGCACCTAATTCGCCCTCCGGTATGGTTAAATCCAACTTTAACGCTCTAATCAACTAAGAAACCCGATTGTGTTCTCCAGTACTTCCAAGTTCTGTTATTTTGGTCAGACTCTCTATGTAAACATAGCTAGAAGCATGCTAGTGACTCTAAAATCTCTAAAAGTTGGAGGTTTTTATGCAAGTATTTACAAAGAGTTTTGAATTATTATTATTATTATTTTTTTTTTTTTTTTAATAAAAGACTAAAAACTCTATATGCAAAAACTCTATATGCAAATGCACCCCCAAACCTAAATCAAACATTGTCCTCAATGTGTCAACAGATGATAAGAATTCAAAAAGTCACATACCAAGAGAACTATGTTGAGTAGAGAAAAGGGAAGAGATTACCGGATGTACAATGATGTTGCTAAACCAAAGGAGGATGAATGCTTTGAAAGCAAACAACCAAAGCGCAAGACAAAAATGTTGGTTAGCACAAATAAGAACTATGCACAAAGAAAAAGAAAGGGGAAAGAGAGTGGATTTTTAGTCCATGTTTATGTACACAAGTGAACTAGTTCAGTCCACATAGATGGGGTCTTCCAAGTCGACGGTCTCAACTTCTGGTGGAAGATGCTCCAGAAATGGTTTCAATCTCTGACCATTGACCTTGAAGATGTTCTTGGTTGCTGGGTTTTCAATTTCAACAGCTCCATGGGGGAAAACGGTACGTACCAAGAATGGTCCTGACCATCGAGAACGTAGCTTTCCTGGAAACAAGTGCAAACGAGTGTTGTACAATAAAACTTTTTGGACTGGTGTGAAGGACTTGCGCAGAATGCGCTTGTCGTGAAACACTTTCATTCTTTGTTTGTACATTTTGGCACTATCATATGCATCATTTCTCAATTCTTCTAACTCATTGAGTTGAAGTTTTCTTTGGTTACCAGCTTTATCAAGATCAAAATTCAACTTCTTTACAGCCCAATATGCACGATGTTCTAACTCAACAGGTAGATGACATGCTTTACCGTACACAAGTCTGTAAGGAGACATCCCAATGGGAGTCTTGTATGCAGTTCTATAGGCCCACAAAGCATCATTTAAGCGCAGAGATCAATCTTTCCTAGAAGGATTGACAGTCTTCTCAAGAATATGCTTAATTTCCCTATTAGAAACTTCTACTTGGCCACTAGTTTGAGGATGGTAAGGTGTTGCGACCTTATGAGTGATTCCATACTTGCGCACAAGTGATTCAAAGGGTCTATTGCAAAAATGACTACCTCCATCACTGATTATTGCTCTAGGTGTTCCAAAACGGGAGAAAATGTTTTCCTTAAGAAAAGAAAGAACTACTTTATGATCATTTGTTTTGGATGCAATGGTCTCTACCCACTTAGAGACATAATCAACAACAACAAGAATGTATAACTTACCTTCAGAGTTAGGAAATGGACCCATGAAATCAATACCCCACACATCAAACAGCTCAACAATCAAAATGGGTTGTAAGGGCATCATGTTTCTCTTAGAGATACTTACTAATTTCTGGCATCGGTCCCAAGCAACACAAAAAGCATGGCTATCCTTAAACAGTGTTGGCCAATAGAAACCGCTCTGCAAGATCTTTGCAGCAGTTTTCTTGGCACTGAAGTGGCCTCCACATGCATGGTCATGACAGACAGAGATGACGTCCCTTTGTTCAGAATTGGGGACACATCTCCTAATGATTTGGTCTTGGCAAGTATTTAAACAGATATGGGTCATCCCAAAGGAAATGTTTAACTTCAGCCAAGAATTTAGAACGGTCTTGTTTAGACCAATGCAAGGGCATTCTACCTGTAGCAAGGTAGTTCACAATATCAGCAAACCAAGGCATTTCAGACACAAGTATCAATTGCTCATCAGGGAATGATTCCCTAATTAGCACAGAGTCATCAGCAGATTCAACATTCAACCTAGACAAGTTATCAGCAACAACATTTTCTGACCCTTTCTTATCTCGAATTTCGAGGTTAAACTCTTGTAACAAGAGTATCCATCGAATTAGACAAGCCTTAGCATCTTTTTTAGACAAAAGATATCTCAATGCAGCATGGTCAGAATATATGATGACCTTAGACCCTATCAAATAAGATCTAAACTTATCTAATGCAAACACAACAGCTAGCAACTCTTTCTCAGTTGTGGAATAATTCAGTTGAGCATCATTAAGTGTTTTACTAGCATAGTAGATCACATAAGGAAGTTTGTCTACTCACTGGCCCAAAATAGCTCCTACAAAGATAGTCGACGCATCACACATAATCTCAAATGGTAATGTCCAGTCGGTGGTCTGACTATAGGGCGTATGTAAGGAGAGCCTTCAGTTGCTCCCATGCTTCCTTACAAGCATCATCAAAGACAAATGCAACATCTTTTGCAAGAAGATTATACAAAGGTCTTGAAATTTTACTAAAATCTTTGATGAATCGGCGGTAAAAACCCGCATGGCCTAAGAATGATCTTATGTCCCTCACAGAACGAGGTTGAGGCAAGTGTTGAATGAGATCAACCTTGGCTTTGTCTACTTCTATGCCTTTTTCCGAGATGATATGCCCTAGGACAATGCCTGAGTTAACCATGAAATGACATTTTTCCCAATTCAAAACCAAATTCTTTTCCTTACACCTAATCAGCACACAAGTGAGGTGATGCAAATACTCATCAAAAGAAGACCCAAACACAGAAAAATCATCCATGAAAATTTCAAGAAACTTATCTACCATGTCAGAAAATATGCTCATCATGCAACGTTGAAAAGTAGCGGGTGCATTACACAACCCAAAAGGCATGCGGAGATAAGCAAATGTTTCATAAGGACATGTAAATGTGGTCTTTTGTTGGTCTTCGGGTGCTATGTGAATTTGGTTGTAGCCCGAATAGCCATCTAAGAAACAATAGTGACTATGCTTAGCTAACCTTTCCAGCATTTGGTCAATGAAGGGAAGAGGAAAATGGTCTTTCTTTTTTACTGTGTTCAGTTTTCTATAATCAATACAAACTCGCCACCCTGTGGTCACACGGGTGGGGACAAGTTCGTTCATCTCATTTTGAACTACAGTAATGCCAGACTTTTTTGGTACCACCTGAATGGGGCTGACCCACTGGATATCTGGAACTGGTTATATGATACCCGCATCCAGCAATTTCAGAATCTCACCCTTGACAACATCTCTCATGTTGGGGTTAAGTCTCCTTTGCATTTCCCTAGATGGTTTAGTGTTTTCTTCAAGATTTATGTGATGCATGCAAATTGTGGGACTTATACCCTTAAGATATGAGATGGTCCAACCTAAGGCTCCTTTATGTTCTTTAAGTACTTCTAAAAGTTGACTTTCCTGTTCTGTGTCTAAACATGATGCAATAATCACAGGTAAAGTATCAGAAGTACCTAAGAAAGCATACTTCAAGGTATCAGGTAATGGTTTCAAATCAAGCTTAGGTGGTTCATCAGAAGGTGGGGCAGATTTGGAATCAGAGAGTGGAAGGGGTTCCACTGTATTCTGCCATTTAGCAATATCCATGGGCGGGACCGATTCAAGCAAATAGTGAATTTCACCAATGTACTTAGACTCAAAGAGATCTAAGTCAAAGTTATCTAAACATGCTTGCAAAGGGTCCACTAACAAAATGTCGGGCAAAGAGTCTTGAATCAGACTCTCAATCATGTTAATCTCATGCAAATCAGTATCATCACAATCAATGGGTTGTTGACTAGTGTTAAAGACATTAAGTTCTACGGTCATGTTACCAAAAGACAATTTCAACACTCAATTACGACAGTTGATGATTGCATTGGACATCGCCAGGAAAGGACGTCCTAAAATCACAGGAATGTGATTACTTGGGTTTTGCACGGGCTGAGTATCTAAGACGATGAAGTCCACGGGAAAGAAAAATTTATCAACCTTGATTAACACATCTTCAACAATACCATGGGGGATTTTCACAGATCTGTCCGCTAATTGTAGCGTAACGTGTGTGTGCTTGACTCCCAAGGCCCAGTTGCACATACACAAACTATGGCAATAGATTCACACTTGCTCCTAAGTCTAGTAACGCCTTTTCGACCGTATGGCCACCTATGGTGCATGTAATTGTTGGACTACCTGGATCTCTAAACTTAGTTGGAATCTTGTTTTGGATTATGGAGCTCACTTGCTCAGTGAGAAAGGCACGCTTATGCATATGAAGCTTTCGCTTTTGTGTGCACAAGTCTTTCAAAAACATAGCATAGGTGGGTATTTGTCTGATTGCTTCGAGAAATGGGATGTTTATGTTAACTCTTTTGAACATTTCCAAAATCTCATTGTATTGGTTACCCCCTTTCTGTTTCACCAACCTTTGTGGGAATGGAGAAACAGGTACATGACTTGGCAAAGAAACATCTATATTGGTAGGATTCTTGGGTTTATCAACATGCTCGATTCTTTTCTCTCTACAAAGAGATGTTTTACGTGGTGTTGTGTGTACCGGTGAGTCTGATTTAGACTCGCTCGACCGTGGTACACCTACATTGTTCTCAACAACTCTACCACTCCCGGAGAGTGGTGACAGACCGCCTGACTATGTGAAGGTTCATTGCGGGTTGAGGATCCCGCTCAAACACATTCTTTGGATTTTGTTGGGGTTGACTAGGGAATTTGCCTTTCTCTCTCTCATTCAATGCATCACAGATTTGACCCATTTTAAGTTCTAGACTTGTGAAACGTTGGTCGGTGGTTTTCTGAAGTTGTGAAAGATTTTGGGTTAACAGACAACACGCCTTCAAAGCTAGGTTTTTTCTCTACAGGGTACTGAGGGTGTGGTTGTACTTGGGGGTTTCTAGGATATGAGTATCCTTGGTTGTTATTTGTTGGTCCCCCTTGTACTGGCCCTTTGGACCATGAGAAGTTAGGGTGATTCCTCCACCCTGGGTTGTAGGTTTGAGAATACGGGTTGTTCTCTTGCCTATGGTATAATGCATTGGCTTGCTCGGTTTTAGACTCTTGAAATGCATGTAAGTCTGGACAGCTGTCCACTAAGTGGTTAGAGCTATGGCATGCGGCACAAGTGGCCATTTCAATTTGGTCACGGAGAGTAGGGGCATTAGGTTTTACATTCTTCTGCAACTCAAGCACTTCTATTCTCCGGGCCAAAGATGCCATTTTTGCATTTCCCTCAAGTCAGACTCGATTCTATGGACATTGTTTGCGGGGGTAGTCCTTTTTGGTTCACGGATGGACTCCCACTGTTGAGTCTTTTCAGCGACTTCGATCAAGAAAGTCCAAGCCTCATCGGCACTTTTGTCAATAAATGCACCATTGCACATTGACTCGACTGTGGTTCGGGTTCTAACATCTAGACCCTCATACAATATTTGCACGAGTCTCCATTTTTCAAAACCGTGGTGGGGACATTGGAGTAATAATTCATTGAATCTCTCCAAGTACTTTGCTAGAGTTTCGTCTTCTAATTGCACAAAACCATTTAGACTTTGGCGAATTGTCGCCGTCTTATGGTTTGGGAAAAACTTTTTGAAAAACTCTTTTGTGAGGTCATCCCATGTTCTAATGGACTGTGGTTGTAGGGCATGAAGCCATTACTTGGCTTTGTCTTTCAGAGAAAAATGAAACAATCTCAGTTTGAGGGACTCCTCTGGCATTTGGTTAAAACGCAGAGTCCCACAATCCTCAAAATCTCTCACGTGATGGTAGGGGTTTTCAGCATCGACCCCTCTAAACACGGGTAGCATGTGACTGGTGCTTGCTTTCAGTTCAAACTGACAAGCATCGGCTGGCAGAATGATGCAAGAGGGATGACTTGCCCTAGTTGGGTACATGTAGTCCTTGAGACTACGGGGTGGGTTTTGTTCATCACCCATAGTTTCTGTTTCTGATGGGCTTGGGCTTTCTGATGGATTTGGGCTTTCTGTGGAAGAGCTGGGTATGCTGACAATTTCGTCCGGGCGGATTCTAACTAGTCGATTTGTTTGGTCTCTAAAAGACACAATCATAGCCTAGCTAGCGCATCTAGCATGTTAACATACAATCAAGTTCAACACAGATAAGCAAAAACCACAAAAAATGACACACCAATAAAAGCACACAGGGCTTGAGTTTGTGCAAAGCCTAGTTTATGTGGGCTTCAGCTTGTGCACTGGTTATGCAAATCCCAGTGGGTGTGGGTTCTAGCCCAGTTTGTTGGCAGGAGCAGAGCCCAGTTGTTATGGGTTCAGTTTATGTGCTGCCCAGCAGCTCAGCTTATGCACTGATTTCACAAAATGACACTCAAATTTCAGCACACAGGAGTGCTTTAAGAATTGCACAGCACAGCTTATGTGGAGGTTGGCAGCTCAAGCAAAGTTTGTACATAGCACAACATTGGTTATGTGCACAGATTAAGTAAAACACAGCTCATGCATAGCACAGCTCATGTGCAGGATAGGTTGTACACAGCACTGGCCTGTTGACAGGTGAACAAAGAGAGTAAAAACTGTGTATGGTGCACAGGGTTAAGGGATGTGCTCACTCAAGGTGAAGCATGTGCTGGGTTGTGTGTTTGAAAAACAGACTAACTGCTATCTCTAATTCTGCTACTCAACACTCACTTAAACACCAAAGGTTTACACACACATTGCAGATATTGTTGCACAGATATGCAAGGTCAACAGGTTATATCATTCACAGATTACAGTCATCACAGATATTTGCCTAACAGTTCAAAGTATCATAAGTTCACAGATGCTGCAGCTAATCAACAAATGAACAATGCTAGCAGTTTACAACATGCTCAGGGTGTCAACACAGTCAAGTGATCTCAAATCTCAGAGGTTATACACAATTATGCAGATATTAGCAGGGTGTTGTGATCACAGATGTACATATGCAATGGAAGCAACAGGGCACTTGTTATGAGGCAAAGTGGCACAGGGTTGATAGGGTATTTCAGCAGAATTGCAGGCCTAACATTCAATAAGTGCAAATGACAGCAAGTGAAGCTACCTTAGCAAGTGACAGATTGCAGAATTTGTTATACAGGGCTGCAGCAAAACTGACAGGCAGATGGCTTAGCTCAGTTGATGGCAGAAAGTTTGCAAACTACATCTCACACAAGGTCTCAGGATTACACACAAGTTGCAGCAGATGCAGGGGTCTGGCAGCAAACTTGGTTATCCAGGTTATATCTCACGCTCAACAGCTTCAGGGGCTGGAGCTGAGCACAGGGTAAATGGAAGCTGAGAATTATAGCACATCTCATGGGCAGGGCAGATTATGCACACAGAGCAGCACAGGTTAGGTTTGCAGCATTCATGGTATTCATTTCATTCAAGAAGTTTAACTATTCAAGGCAGATATGGAGTTGGAGAGTACAATACCGCCAGTATAAAACTGGGTTTAGGCAATTCCACAGTGGTTCTGCTCCCTTGTCTTCCTTGAGTTTGCTCAGCTGCACCACAAGTACCTGCTAACTAAATAAAGCACTTCAGATCCCAAAATTACACAGTCAAAGCAAGAGAGCACTAATGCTATGGCAAAATTCAGAGTTACACCTAAGGTACAGTTTGAGACAAAGGATAACAATAACTGACAACACGGTTCAGTGATGTTATGGAGTCGAAACAACAATTGCTAAGATGCAGAGTGAGTGCAAGCTACAAATGAGTATGCTCAGGACGAATGTTTCAATATATTGAGCTGATGATTGTGTTATACTCTAGTGCTGAGTAACAACAGGCATTGACAGGTGTAAACTAGCAGGCTTATTCTCTAAGCTATAGCATGTGCAAACTGAGAGAAAAATAGGTTATCAGCTGCAAGAAACAATGAGCTAGAAGATGCAGAGAAAGAAAACTACAGCTAAGCTACACTAATAAAAGGCTAAAAACAACAATTTCAAAGCAAGTATATACAGGGTGAGTTGAAGAACAGTGAAGAAAGCAAGTTAAATACACAGCACACTACCAATTTCCCCGGCAGCGGCGCCAAAAACTTGGTAGGCTGGTAAAAGAGTCTCACCTACGTGTAATACTGCAAGTGCACAGTGTTGTTTTGCAACACAGGGCAAGCACAGGTCGATCCACGGGGAAATGGGGTGTTGTGCAGTTGATCTAAGGCTTCCTAAACTGATTTCTAGAGAAGTGACAAAGTTGTAAGTTGGTTGTGGTGTCGATACGACTAATTGAAGTTGTTGTTCTAATCTAAGGCAACAAATAAGCAAAAGGGTTGTATAACAGATAGTTGAGTGGCATTAAGGTGATAGAATTCACCTCCTAATCCTATGCTAGATAGTTCCAATTCTCACTGTGTTCTAGTTCCTTCCCTTGAAGGCTTCCTATGGATAATTGTTTAACTCACTCCCCTCACTAACCCCCTAGTATCAATGGTCTTCTTACAAGTACCATTGATCACAGGTGAGCTCAGTTCAAAGGTTAACTATACTCCTAAGCATTGCAAACTACTAGAACACTTTGAGAATCAAATCAATTTAACATTGAACTAAAGGGTTTCATCTACACCCTAATTAAGTAACTTAGAACATCATGCTCAGATAAAACAAGCTTCAAATTAAATTACAAAATTAAACCCTAAAATTGTGACTGAGTTTCTCTCACATGAAGAACAACAATTTTTATACCTAGAATTTCTTCTCTAACACTCAAAACTTACAATTAATGCGAACCCAAACCTCTTTCCTCCCTTACTTCGTCTCTGGTAGCCATGCATGAGTTGTTGGATAAAACCATAGCTCCGGCTATCTCTAACCTAGCTTCTAAGGTATGGAGAAGCTATGATGGAGATAACTTGAGATAGAGTGGAGAAGCAGGCGGCTGTGGATGCTGTTGTCAGGGTAAGGAGATGATGGAGGTGGTGAGGTGGTGGCTCTGCCATGGTATGGTCGGGGAAGAAGAAGGGGATGGGTTTTCTCTGAAGCTGTCGGGGGAGAAGAAAGAGAAGAGAAAGAGAAATGGGGTTTGGTTCGATGGGTGTAGGTATAGGTGGATGTGGTGTGGGGCGGATGTAGCGAGGGTCCATGGGAAGGTTGGAGCAACCGTAGGATCTAGGGGAGATCGATGCGAGGGCCGATGCGACCGTAGGATGTAGATGGGTGAAATCTAACGGCTCAAATGGTGCGGGCTTGGATCCGGGTCTTGGGTCTTGGAATGCTCAAGCCCATATCTTGTAGATGGGTTGCTCCTTGTTGGGTTGCAACTGTTGCGCGCGCGGGCTTTGGCTTTCGCTCCAGAGACTCTTGCCTCCAATTTTTCTGCTCTTTTGGTTCCTCAATTTCTCCGAGCTTTATTTACTACCTAAAAACACAAAATGAATTAGTACAAATATTTATTCTTGAAAACAGGGAAAACACAGATTTTGGGATAATATCTGATTTCTGAGCACAAAAGATGAGTTAAATGCCAATAAAAAGGTGTAGAAATATGCAATATTTGGCACTCATCAGTAACTGTCTTTTGTCTCATTTACTTTTCACTCGAAAAAAAGGATGTCCGTGTGAGTTCTTTAAAACACGGATCATCATATCACGACCTGGGTACCCCAAGCGGTCGTGCCAAAGCTTGTATAAGTCACTGTTCAACAGTTCATCGTTGGTAACAACATGTGATTCGATAATCCGAATAGTAGTAGTGTACAGACCACTAGAGTGACTCATTAATTTCTCTAAAATGCGTTTTCTTCCACATGTATTAGATATATTAAATTCCATTTTCACAGTGAGTTTCCAAGTGATAACCATTTGCACGGATATCTTTGAAACTCAACAAGGTACGGTTAGCTCTAGGTGCATATAGAGCTTCTGTGACTTTAATCATTGTGCCATTTGGCAACAAAAATTGAGCATTACCTCGCCCAATGATCACTTGTGATGATCCAATCATCGTAGTCACAGAGGATTTATAAGGAATTAAGTCAACAAATAATTGCCTATTTCTTAAAATAGTGTGTGTGGTGCCACTATTAGCTAGGCACTCAATCTCTTCTGAGGATGACATTCCTACAAGTAAATGGTACTTCAGAGAATTCGGTCACATAATTCAATCATGCAATAAATTATCACAGTAAAAATTAAATCCAAAGCATAATAAGTACCCATAAAAATTAAAAACCATTGATCCATCAACAAAAAAACGATAATTTAAGACTACCTAACATAGTTTAAGTCATCCAAAGAAATATTTAAACCAAAGTCTTCTAAACCACAAAGCAAGAAAATAAACAAGTTTTTAGGTTCAAAGGATAACTAAAACTAAAAATACTAAAATAACAATCAATCAAAGTCAGGTGTTTCCATAAGGGCATGGTTCTTGTTGCCCTGGAAATCTGAAATGGTGAAATTGACATCTAGAGCGTGATCATGTTCTTCCACACAGTGAGCTTCTTGATCTATAGATTCCTGGTACTTTTTGTAGCTGGCTGCTACTTTGGCACTAGCTTTGCATTGCTGGTACCAATGTCCAGAGATTCCACACCTGTAACAAGGTGCATTGTCATTCTCTACCTTCTTAAACATGGAGTTCTTATGTGTTTTTTCAACAGTGTTGCCCCCACCACTAGGTCCAGAAGTAACATCTCTAGACCATGTATTTGAATGGCCTCCACGCCCATGGCCCCTTCCAGGATGACCCTTTTGTCCTCTTCCACGTGGGTTATTATGCCCACGTGAGTATGGAGCATGAGAATATGAATCAGCATTTTTAACCCTCTTTTCTTTGGGGTGTTTTCCCTTGTTATCCTTGCCATAGTTAGCCTCGGGAATTTTCTTCTTCCCGGGGGCTCTAGCATTGTTGTTTGCTAGAACTTCATTATGCCTTTCGGCCACCCGCAATAAGTTGATCAACTTGCTGAAAGTTGTTATTCTCTTGTTATCAACTTCTATGCGGTATTGGTTGGCTAGAATAACACATGACAAAGGGAAAGTAGACAATGTCTTTTGATCATATCTTTATCAGTAAGTTTTATCCCACAGAAATTGAGTTGTGCTTGTAGCTTAAGCATATCTCTTTGGAAATCACATACCTTCACATAATCAAGAAAACGAATGTCATTCCACTGTTCATTCAACTGTGGGAGAAGACAATCCTCAATGCTCCCAAAACGGCTTGCTAATGCATCCCACAGTTCTTTAGGACACATCATGTGTTGGTATCCCCAAAGGAGATTAGGGTCAATGTGTACCTTCAAATATCGAAGGGCTTCAGCCTTTTGTTGTTCAGTTGCTGGGACAACATCTTTGTCAGTAGAGGGTATGATGGTGTGGGTGCATTCTTTTGCCACAAAAGCGATCTTCACATCAGCCATCCAACGGTGATACTCAAGTCCATCTATTCCCAACTGTGCGAATTCTTGTCGGATATATTCCTTCTTGCTCATCTACATAAGGCAAGGTTAAAGGACAGTAGTATGACCCATTCCGATACTATACTCCCAAATAAACCAAGTTTCTTTATGGATTGGGGAAACCAAGTCTCTTTATGGTTTTCATTGGCGACCCAGTCAACAATAGAATTATCAAGGTTTACAAAGCAAAACATACGTTACAAAAAGTGGTAACACTTATGGCATTGATATGGAATTTACAAACAAAAAATATGGAAATATTGTAAACAGTACATATTATATATTGCATAGCACTAAAGACAAAAACTCCTAGCTTTTATATATTACACAGTAATTATATTATTACACAAACATAACACATATATAGCATTAAAAGCATACGTAGCTTCCTACGTTACAAACATATTACCAAAAATACACAGCATTTATTACATTTTATTACCAAAAAGAAAAAATCAATCAAGATGTGCATTTAATTTAAACGTTACAGAAAACTAGCCATAGTACATCAATCACTATCTTTCAAATATAAATAAAATAATATTAATTAGGATGCATATCAAAAATATATATACATATTTATATATATAGTTTATATGAAAAGAAATAGTACCACTATTATAATAATAATTATAATATTGAAGAAATGAACCAGCAGACAAAACTAAAAGTAGTCATGATCATGGACAGGGATTCATTAGTACACATCAAATACATAAACAAGCATGCATGTCATACATTTTTGTTCGGAAAACTAAAGTTATTCACTCAAAAGCATAGTACAGACCTTCATAATTAAATAAACTGACACATGTGAAGCAATCAAAAGCAACAAATCACATCACACCATGGTATAAACAGAGTTAAACAACAATATGACATCATGGCATCGACATAGGATTATAAAATAGATTGAAAAAAAAAAACAAGCAAACATAGCCTAGTACAGTAGTATGAAGACTTCATGTATATAAATCTGATCAAGACATGTTATACATCAACATCAAATAGCACACCATAGAAGACTCGGATGGGGACAAGTAATATGTTAAAAAAAATCACATAATGATGAAAGAAAAAGAAGATGAAAAGTCTTAGATCTGTACAGGGGGATTCACCAAAATCAAAGAAAACATGTGAAGCATCCATGTATATGTGAATGGCACGTTAGAACAAACAAAATAAAACTATTTTTTAATATAAAGCATAGCAGACAACCCTTTTTTTTATGGGTTTAGATGTACCTTTGTGAATGATTGGAAGCCAAAATAAAAAAATAAATCAGAAGTACCAAATCCCAGAGAGCTTTCTTCGACAGATGGAAAAAAAAATCTCAGCGGCAGAGCTCGTGCGTTGATAACGTTTTAGAGTAAGAAAAAGAAAGAGAGAGAAGAAGATTTCATTAACCAAAGAGAGGAACCCCATTACATAGGTTTAGTGTTCTATTTATACAAGAGTAAATGGAAACCCTAGTATACTAATGGACCGCACATCCACGGGCCATAGGCCCTATAACATATCGCGATAATTAAAGCTTTTTTCATTTCCATTTTCTTAATGAGCAAAGCTTTTTCATTTTCACGAATCGGATACAAATTAAACAGAACCGACCAACTAATGTAAAGTTAAATCTAAGGTGAACTTTTCATCCATTATGGCATGTTAAGCACAACAAAGGTAATGTGGCATTAGTTCATTTAGTCTAGAAAGAATAATACCTCATACAACAGATTCTCTTAAAGATGATTGTTCGTTCACAAATTGAATAAGAGCAAATGCACGTCCCAGTAGTTTACATGCGTGTAGAAAGAAAATGAAAGATCATGGGGGAAAGAATTATACCTGTAATAGTCCTTCCACTTAAAATGATAGGAAAGTATTGTTTCCAATACCCGCTTTCCATAATTCGCAATAGTTCAATCAGAGCTGATTATTCAACTCTCTGCATAATCCATGACTAAAACGAACTACATACATCAGTAGTAACATGAATCAAATATGTGAAAGAATATATTGTAAATTACATTATTAATAAAAAGTAAAAATGCAATTTTTGAGCTCATAAACCGGTGTAGTCGGAATCAGCAACCTCTTCGATAACACCATCAAATATCTTATCACATATATTTGGAATATCTTCTGGAACGACAAAGTCGAGATCATGACTAGTAGCTGAGCCAACATTGGCTTCGCAATCGGTAGACATCTGTAGGAGAAAGAGAGATGTTATATCAGTCAAATATCACTAAGGCTAAAGGATATATACAAATACATGTATATATCATAAACCCAAGTTTACCTAGCTGGGTTAGATAAAATCACAAGGAACGGAAGAATCTCTTGAAGCTCGAACAAAATTCATCTACAAGAGAATAATAGTGTCAACACCGGTCAATCAATCAAAATAAAAGAAAATCACTAGAATCGTTAAAGGCGCTTACCCAAGAGAAAATGAGGCTAAGAAGAAAAGGAGCAATATTAAGGGTTTCTCATATGCTACCTTTATATATAGAGAATTTTTCCACCTTGGCCGTGATAAAAGGTGGGTCCACGTGCGTGGTAATTTAACTCTATCCTGAACGCCAAGACTTGCCTGGTATATTGGTTCCCATTCATAAATCCAAGCGTATATATATATATATATATAGAAGTGGTAATTGAATATTTGTCCCTACTTTTGATGAGTTATACAAATATTCTTATCACATAATAAATATGTCCCTCTCCTTGTACAAGCCCATCAGGGACCCAATATCAAATTATGGACTTCCAAATATACCCCCACTATATATTCAATTACAAAACCAAATTTCAGTTATAAACAGAATCAAAACGGAAAGAGAGAGAGAGTGTTTCAGCTGCAGACGAGAGCTGAATTCGTGAAAAAAAATTGAATTTTTTTTCTGTGAATCGACGAGAGCTAACAGATATTGGAATTCTTCTTCTACAACTTCATATTCTTCATCTCTGTTTTTCTGTGAATCAACAGAATCAGAGATTTTCAGCCAGTTTTTCAATTATTATTAATCAACAGAAACCAATAGATCTGTTTTCCTGAAACAAATTGGTAATGTTGATGTTTATTTGAAGATTAATAAAGTTGTTTTTGATGATTGCATGTCCGTTTCATAGATTTATATTTCCTTATTTTTTTATTTTAGTTTTTTGTTGATGTTGCAGAGATCGTGGTTTATGTGGAAGATTGATTTCGTGATTATTCTGTTAGATTGATTGGGTGATATTGATATAGTTTGAATTCGAGATCCTTATTCATCTCTTAAACAGGTACGTTTTGATTTGTTATTTATTATTTTTTTTCTTAGATCTGCTCATCAATTTTGGTTTTATGTTTATGTTGAAATGTTGAAGAATCTTGTTTGTCATGAAATTTAGACACTACTGATTATGTTTTTGATGAGATGTTGATATTATTTTGGATCAACTTTGACCGTTGATACAAAAACTGTGATGATTTTTAGTTTATTTTTGTCAATTGTTATTGTTGATCCAAATTTCTGAACACAAAATGTTTGTATTTTGTGTTTTTATTTCTTCGGTAGATTGCAATTAATGATTATGCATTCATTTTGTTGATAATGTAGATTTTATTTTAGGTTTCTCACATTCTACATTGAATTTAACTTTCACTCGGGGGCGTAGCCCCCGAGTAAGGTGCGACGTAATACTATATGTAGCTTAGGGTGGTTTAGACTGTTTTTTTTTTTTGGTTTGCATTGAAATTCATCCTTTAACTACCTCTTGTTGGGTCAACTGTGATATTTGTACACAGATTTATTGGATCAACTGTGATTGTTTACACATATTTATTGGATCAACTGTGATTGTTGATCCAAAACTATGATTGCTTACACAGATTTATTGGATCAACTGTGATTGTTGATCCAAAACTGTGATTGTTGATTCATATTTATTTGAGCAACTGTGATTGTTGATCCAAAACTATGATTGTTGATCCATGTTTTCTGAATACCACTATCTGTTATTTGTTTGTTGCAGGCCAAAGATGGTTGTTGCAGAGTTCAAATTTTGCAATCAGACTGTCTCGCATCCTGTTTCAGGATCAACTACTGTCAAGGAAATGATAAGTGTGGTGAAACAAAAGTGGCCTTATGTTCCTGAAGACCTCATTCTTTTTGGTTACACTGTAGAAGGGATCTCAAATGTCATCAATCACGATTTGGACTTGAGGTTTTTCATTCACTACTGCACCTCACAAGGGATTGACTTGGTGAAGTTTGAAATCCAGTTACGGACTTGTGTTGATTATATTTCTTCATCATCTTCTTCTGCTCCTGCTTCTTCGTCATCATCAAGTTGTATTTCAAGCGATGAGGTAGTTGTAGTGGAAGACGTCACTGATGATGCGTGTTTGATCAAAAAGGTCCCGAAGAAGTCTGATGCTTGGGTCAACATCTTAACTGGAGTAGGGCAGTTGTTTGAAGGTGGTATTAAAGAAGTTAAGGATTATGTTACTAAGTATGAAATATGTAGTGGTCGCAAATACAAATTGAAGAAGAGTGACCTTGTACGATACACTGTGGAGTGCAAGTTCAAAAAGAAGAAAAATTGTCACTGGAGGTTTCACGCCTCTCTCCTCGCCAATACAAAAGGTGTATTTCAATGCAAGAGATATATAAGAGAGCATTCATGCAGTTTAGCTTGTTCAGACCCATCAAAAGTTAGGATGAGAAAATCGTTTATGAAGGATATATTGGCAGATGATTTACGAGTATCTAAGAAAAAGAAGACTGCTTCTGATGTTATAGATTTACTCCGAATGGAATATGGATTTGACCTCACGTATAGTCAGGCATACCACGATATACTATTCACCAAGCGATTTCTTTGGGGTGATGACATCAAGTCTTATTCAGATTTTGTTTGGTATAAAGATGCCATTGAACATTACAATCCTGGAAGCGTCGTGAATTTTGAGTATGATAGTGGGACGCGTCGGTTCAAAAGGTTTTTCGTGGCTTTTGAAGCTTCTATAACTGGTTTCAACAATTATTTCCGTCCGATGCTATTTATCGATTGTACCTTTCTCACTGGGAAGTTCAAAGGTGGTCTTATGGTTGCTTGCGGCAAAACTGGTAACCAAGGTGTGATTTTTAACCTTTTACTTTTTTTCATTTTGTATCCATGAATGTTTAAACTTCTTACTGTTGATCCATTATTATGCATTCATTTTCTTGATAAATGTAGCTTTTATTTTAGGTGCGACGTAATACGATATGTAGCTTAGGTTAGTTTAGACTGCTTTCTTTTTGGTTTGCATTGAAATTTATGCTTTAACTACCTCTTATTTATTGGATCAATTGTGACTGTTGATCCAAAACTATGATTGCTTATACAGATTTATTGGATCAACTTCTACTGTTGATCCAACTAAAATGGATATTGTTGATCCAACTGAAATGGATCAACTTTGTTTGATGACACTAGTTACTATTCACTTATTTTTGTTTTTGGTCACTTATTTTTGTTTTTTGGTTTTTGTATGGATCTATCCAGTTGCATTTGGAATTGTAGAAAGTGAAAATTGTGAGAGTTGGGAATGGTTCTTAACCAATTTGAAGGGTATTATTCGTGAAGATCGTCCACTGACCATCATATCAGATCGTGGAATCGGCCTTTTGAAGCATGTGCATGTAGTCTTCCCAACGGCTTTCCATTCCTACTGTTTGTACCATATGAAAGGAAATATTCTTGTTCCAAAGGGCAAGAGCAGACAACTGATGTCAAGTTATTCGAAGAGTGCTACACTGCATTAACAAAGGAAAAAATTTATGCTGCTGCGAAGAGTATGAGTAATCTAAAGTTGGATTCAGTGGTTGCTGGATGATGAAGATTCCATTCGAGAATTGGGCTGCTCATGCATTTCAAGGAGAAAGGTGGGGTGAGAACACATCTAATATTGATGAGAGTTTTAACAACGTCAATAAGCATGATAAGCTGCTTCCAGCACTTGAGCTTGTCGATGTCATTCGTGCTAAGGTAATGGAGCAGAATTACAAGAGGTTAGTGGAGTCTAACAAGTGGACTACAAGGCTCACTCCTCGTATGCAAGCAAGGTTTAACAAGAGGATAAACGACTGTCGTTCATACAAGTTTCGTAGAGCAAGTGAGAAGGTATTTGAGATCATTTCTCCAACAGGGAAGCATACTGTCGACTTGGATTCTAGAACTTGCAGCTGCAAATGGTGGAAAAAACATAGCTTTCCTTGCACTCATGCAATGAAATCAATGTTGCAAATTGGAAATGATGAACCGTACAACTATATTAGCCCTTACTATACTTCTGACTACTATAGAAGGTTGTACTCTCGACCCATATATCCTATTCCTGACTCTGAGAAGCCACCTGGAATTAATGAAAAGGGGTATATTTTGCCTCCCAATGGTGGTCGAGAACAAGCTGGAAGGCCTAAAGGTGTTAGGTACATGGGTTCTCGTGAAAAGGTGCGCAAGAAGAGGAAGTGTGGCCAATGTGGGATGCTCACCTTTCACAACCATCGAACATGTCGCAGACCTCCTTTGGCTCCTCGTGCACCAACGTTTCGCAAGGAGTCTCATTCCAGGATGATCAACTTCTTGAAGAGGATGTTGTTCTGAAGTTTTTGTGGTGTTTTCGTATTATGAACAACTTGTTTTAGTTTTCTTACTAGTTGGGTGTTTCTTTTTCTTTTTTGGTTTGCACTTGTTATGAATTTAATGACACTTGCATTGTTATATGTTGTTATGAATTTTATTGTTTTGTTTCTTAAGTATATGTTAGTTGGCAGGTTCCAGGTTTATTGATTTTTACAGGGTGTTGACACTATTGTGTGGAAACATTGTTCCTGGGTTCCAACTTATTTTGGATCAACAATGGTTGTTTATCCA
The DNA here is from genome assembly GCA_023531295.1 of Papaver armeniacum. Classification (NCBI taxonomy): domain Eukaryota; kingdom Viridiplantae; phylum Streptophyta; class Magnoliopsida; order Ranunculales; family Papaveraceae; genus Papaver; species Papaver armeniacum. Next base: position 99,467 of record JAJJWW010011274.1, on the reverse strand, counting down.
ACTTATTTTGGATCAACAATGGTTGTTGATCCAACCTATCTGGATCAACAATGGTTGTTTATCCAACTTATTTGGATCAACAATGGTTGTTGACATACAAAACAAAGAGAAAATTTGCATGGTCCTATCTGTATTTGCTAGTAAACTACTCAAGATGTACATACCTGTAACATTCATTGATAATCAGACCAACTTAATTGTATCAACAATGGTTGCTGACACACAAAAAAAAAAAAAAATTGCATGGTTCTATCTGTATTTTCTAGTAAACTCCTCAAGTTATACATACCTATAACATTCATTCATAATCAGAAAACAAATACATCCATAATAATTCATTCATAATGGTTCATAATAATTCAATCAGACCTACAATAAGATTTACTTACTAAGATAAGTATTTTTAAAACTTCAGTTAGATTTTCTTTACAGACCATGAACAGACTATGACATCAAGCTCATTTTAATGGTTCAGGTAATTGTTCAACTACTGGTTCAACTGAGTCTTGCAATTGGATTATTTATTGAATAGAGTCAGTAGCTGAATCAGGAAGTTGTTCCGGTTTCTTCCATGAACCCAATTCTTCCAAGATTCTTGCTGCAATCTTCACTCTCTTCTTGTTCAACTTCTCATCTAAGTTAATGATTTCAGAGAGGTGTTCACAGTTTTCATGCTTCACCAAATTCTTCATGTACATGCAAATGTGCAATGCACAGTCGCATACATCCTGTGCTGGTACAGTGCAATGTGAAAAGCTTGTCTCGATATCACCACCTGTATCTGGATCTATGTGGCCCATTTCATTCAACCATTTAGTCAGTAGTACTATCATCACAAGATATTTCCAATTATAAGCCGCGTTGCGCCTTGCAGAGTTGTACACTATCCATTTTCCTTTTACCCATGCCAGCACCACCCCAATGGTATCCAACACCGTCCTTGTCAGTCGAGCACATTGGTATAATGAGGTATGTGTCTTCAACATTCCCTGTGTAATTGTTCCTCAGGTTTTCCGGAATCCCACATCTCTCTACCTTTGCCATATTTTTCTTGCCTATTGCGATCCCCAATATCGGCTGTATCAATATTTTTTCAAATATATTAGTTTTGCCATATTATGGATCATCCACATTATAAACAAAAGCTACATTATCAATTGGACGATGCATTTGAACAAACCAAGATTTTTCTGTTACTTACATAATCATTTGTTGAGAGAATGACGTGGTTCTTGTAATCTGGTTTATCCGGTGATTCCATCTTTGATTTCAGCATGTTGATGTAGTAATCAACAATCTCACCGTGAATGTTTTGATTATTCAGTATACATTGTATGTACTTCCCATTGATGATTATTTCCAAATCATGATTGCAGAAATAAAAACTGTAAGCTTTCTCGCTGCATTTTCATCAACAAAATAAACAACAAACGAATATCGTATTAAAAAGAGCTAGCATAACCCAAAAAAAAAAAACTATGTGATCTGAGGTGAATTACATACCATTCAGTTGCATTCTCAAAGAATGGCTGGATGAGATATTTTTCGCTCTGATTGCATTTTTTCCACAATTTTAGTTTTGTTGGCTTCATCAGTTTTTTGGGTTCCGCTGGTGTGAGGTCAATTTGGCTGTTGACGTCAATTATTTCTATTTGCTTCTCCTCTTGCTTCTTTTTCCTTTTCCACCTTTCCTTTGTCCCCTTTTACGTTAAGCAGGAGGTGTTTGACTTCGAAGTTTATACGTATTTATCTTTGGCCTTTCTCCCTTCTTCACCCGTTTCATAAGAGAACTGACCTGTTGTTTTTCTGATGCTTTTGTATCATCGGATTGTTCCTATGATTCGGTTTCCTCTTCAGTTTTCTCCTCAACTGCATCCAAATTAAACAGTTGCTTCAACCCTGGGCGTATTGTAGCTCCTAATGTATTGTCAACCTCTTCAGTTTGCTCTTCAACCTCTTGTGTTTCTTGTGTTGCCTTACGATCTACCTCACTCATTATTGCACTGAAACTCGGTGTGGTACCTGTATGCACATACCCAGAAATTTCATTAGGTTTTATTGTTGAAAGTGGAGGAGTGTCAAACAGAATCATTGGCATGTCATCATTCTTCTTCTCAACAGACGGACTATTCTCTTCCATTTGTATGTCACCTTTCTCTTCTACTATTCCAGCAGATATTGTAATGTTTTCGACCACCGAATCGAGCTCTGCAACGTTTTCGACCACAGTATTGAGCTCTAAGTTGTCAGCTTTCCTTAGTTCTCTTACTGCATGAAAGCCTTTCTTCTAACTCACCTCAGATTTGCTACTTGTTGGTTTTTCAGGCAACTTCATTCCACTTTTAAAACCCTTCTAAAAAACACTTATCTTGAGTTCCCAAAGTACTTTGAGTTCCATCTTCAGTTCCCAACGAATCGTTCATTTCTTGAGTGTCTTCATTGTTCACAGCCACAGAATCTTCGACTTCCATGTTTACTCTCGTTTCATTCCCATCTGTTGGTTGATCATTCGCCGCAGAGTTCATTTCATCTTGATTTCCTTTTCCAGATGATTCTCCTTGTTGTTGTTGTGTGAACAAATCTTCCAACTCCAAACCTTCAAATTCCTTCCCTGTATACACTGGTTTATTCCTATTCAGTGATTCCTGAAAAATCATTTCCTCTTCCATTCCTTTATGTTCTTGTCAATATCAGCAAGTCGCTCCGGTTCTCCAGCTTGCAACTCTAGTTTGTCCTTGTTCTTCTCATACAGCTCTCTCAAGAATATCTTGCTGTGGAAAAACATTTTAATTTGAACCTTCCCCATGTAATGAATCTTATGCTTGTCACAATCAAGAAGGATGTTTTCTTCCTCTAGTTCCTTTATCTTATGCCTCTCTTCTTCCAGTTCTCTTGCAGGTGCCGATAGGTCAATTAAATAGTTCTCCTCAGGAGACACTGGATCAACAAAGTCTTGATGAAACTGCAAAGCATGATCAACACAAATCAAAATAGTTTTAGACACTAAAACTGGATCAACATTGGTTGTTGATCCCATTCACATGGATCAACTTCTATTGTTGATCTACAGAAAACTGATACTAAAACTGGATCAACAATGTTTGTTGATCCCATTCACATGGATCAACTTCCATTGTTGATCCACAGAAAAGTGATACTAAAACTGGATCAACATTGGTTGTTGACCTCATTCACTTGGATCAACTTCCATTGTTGATCCACAAAAAAAGTGGTACATTTGTTATATTATAGATAAATATAGTAAAACAAAAATACCTGACGGTCGAACCAAGTCATACCGATTTCCTTCTTTTCGACTTTGTTGCCAAAATCACTTACAAGCTTCTTGCACAACTTGTGCTGGTCCCATCGTAGGAATCTCGGAGTTGCATTTTCAAAATTCTTCCTTTTGTCGATGTACTTATTGGTATGTTCGCAGAACCAACACTGCATAATATAAACAACAAGGTTAGTTTTATCCAATTATATGCATTTCACTCTCTACAACATTTTACTTTCGCAAAATTAACATTTTTTCTTACCACAAGGAGAGTTGTGCAGCCAGCGATAGTTAATTGTTTGTCTTTCTTTTTTTTCCCAAGTTTGAAATCAAATGTTCCACAATGTGATCCGGCCATGACACTTTGTCCATCAGTAAGATATCAGGCAACAATTTCTTTGGGAAGCTTGTCATTCCAGCATTTGGGAATAAGAAAACCGTACATAACCACATAGCGAAAAGTCTCACAAAATGCACCGGATCGGACTCATGTTCTGCTGCCCTTTTCAGTTTGCTTACAACCTCATTCTTCAATATTGGATCTGGACAATCTTTTGGTCTATCTGGTCTGAACTTTTTATTTAAGAATTCACTGTAGTCAAGTCCTTTCTTCGGTTGCAGTTGCTGCTTCAATACTTCACTCTCTATCAGTCTTCTCATCTTGAATATCAAAGCGAAATCTCTTGCTTCCAGAGAGCACTCTTCGGATTCTCCAAATTCGAACTTTCTGGTTTTTTTATTAAATGCACCCATCAGCAGCTGCATTGCAAGATTAATATTCTTCAACCAGTTATCACTCATAATTTCAGTTATGTCTATTACGTAGAATGGGCTGATTAAGTCCCAGAAAGGAGATTCCTTCAGTGCTTGTGCAAGCCTCGGTTTCTGCTCATCATTTGCACCTTCTACTTCAAACAGTTTGCATAGAAAATTCCCCATTTAAACCAATGGTTGGAGACCTACTTTGAATTTCTTTTCTTTAGCTCTTGACTTTCCTGCATACATGAAACTTAAACCATTTTCATTTTCATTTTTGACATTAATCTTTTGTTTTCTCACATTCTACCCATAATATATTTTCACGAGGGGGCGTAGCCCCCGAGTGAGGTGTGACGTATAAATATGTGTAATCACAGTTCATGCTTTAACTACCTCTTATTGGATCAAATGTGATATTTTACACAGATTTATTGGATCAAATGTGGTTGTTTACACATATTTATTGGATCAAATGTAGTTGTTTACACATATTTATTGGATCAACTGTGACTGTTGATCCAAATCTATGATTGATTACACATATTTATTGGATCAACTGTGACTGTTGATCCAAAACTATGATTGATTATACATATTTATTATATCAACTGTGACTGTTGATCCAAAACTATGATTGCTTACACTTATTATTTCATTAAAGAGTTAATGTTTACACATATTATTTCATTAAAGAGTCAATGTTTTTAAATTTGAGCTCTGGCTCTGGTTTGCTCTCTTCTGCTACATCCTCTTCGTCCGATTCTTGATTCTCTTCATCTGATTTTTGTTGCTCTTCTTCATCAGATTCTGATTCCGATTCTTATGATTCTTCCTCAACTACCTTCTTGTTTTTCACCTTTTGTTGTGGTTTTGCTTTCAGCCTTGACCCGCCTACATACATGAAGCTCAATCATTTTGTATTCAATATTTCAAATAACATAGTTAGATATACCAGCACACATATCATTTTGCTTTCGGCCTGTTGTTGTAAAAAATATTACAATCTATTTTTTTACCTTTTACGACTTTCTTCGTTTTGCCCTTTTCTGCTTCTTTTTCAAATTTATCTTTCTCTTCTTCCGACTCTTGATCATCTGATTCTTCTTGCCCTTCTTCTTCTTCGGATTTTGATTCTGATTCTTCTTGTTCTTCCTCAATTACCTTCTTGCTTTTCACCTTTTGTTGTGGCTTTGCTTTCGCCCTTGACCCGCCTGCATACATGAAGCTCAATCATTTACATTTTGTTTTCAATATTTTAAACAACATTGTTATATATATCAGCACAAATATTACAATCTATGTTTTTACCTTTGATGACTTTCTTCGGTTTACCCTTTTCTGCTTCTTTTTCAGATTTATCTTCCTCTTCTTCCGACTCTCGATCATCTGATTCTTCTTGCCCTTCTTCTTCTTTGGATTCTGATTCTGGTTGTTCTGGTTCTTCCTCAGCTTTCTTCTTTTGTTTCACATTTCGTTGTTGTTCTTCATTTGTATTCTTGTTCTTCCTCTTTCTTGTTAGCTCTTCTTCAATTTTCTTCTTGGTCTTCACATTTTGTTTTGGTTCTTTAGCTTGCTTAATCTCTTGCGTGGCCTTTTCATCTTGATTCTGCTTTTTTATCCTTGGTGATCGCCTATGCATTATGTTTTCTCAAACTGAATTCAACAATTATTATAGTTAGCGTTCATATTTTCATAGTAAAAAACTACATAACTAGCAACCATTTCAGTTTTATGGATCAACTACTCTTGTTTATCCCCTAAATTGGATCAACTTCTATTGCTGATCCCTTTTTTATTTGGATCAACTACTGTTGTTGATACAAAAATATCTAAAAATCATTCAGAAACACATTAACAGTAGAACAAATTTGCATTCAATGGATCAACTTGTATTGTTTATCCTATTTTTATTTGGATCAAATGCAGTTGTTTATCCCCTAAATTGGATCCCTTTCATTTGGATCAACTACAGCTGTTGATACAAAAATATCTAAAAATCATTCAGAAACACATTAACAGTAGAACAAATTTGCATTCAATGGATCAACTTGTATTGTTTATCCTATTTTTGTTTGGATCAACTGTTATTGTTTATCCCCTAAATTGGATAAACTCCTACTGTTGATCCAATTTTTATTTGGATCAACTACTGCTGTTGATCCCCTAAATTGAACAAAAATATCTACACCAACCAAACCTCCAGAATCACATTTTTCAAACATTTACCAGTTGAACAAATTTGCATCTGAGCAAAATAATACCAAAAGTTTGAAGAGAAATATCAACATAACTAGCAAACATTCAAAATCTCCAAATTATGCTTGTTTTAGTCACACACAAAATACTCAGATTTGACGAGAAATCATTTCCTTCCAAGAACACTAACCAAAACTCAGAACTAACTAAACAAGACCAAAATCAAACCTAATCAGTAAATCGCAGTGTAATAATCTGGCAAATACAAACATATAATCATTACATTAACAAAATCAAGACCAAAACATACATGCATCAATTAAATCTGACATCAAAAATTAGGTTTTACCTGTTCAATTTTGCAATCTTCAAATCGTTCATAGGTTTTTGATGATGGAACGTTGATGATGAAACATTGATGATGAAACGAAAGTGAAATCGGTTAGGTTTTCTGATGAAACCTAATTTATACGGTTAATTTTCAGTTTCTTTTTCAGTTTTTTTTTTGTAGATCGTGGTCTGTTGATTATCAGAGAGAGAAGATAACGGCTAGTAATCAATTCTCTGCAACGTATAGTTGATTAATACTCAGTTTTCAGTTTTCCAGGTGCAGGTTGATTTTCGAGAGTGAGTGGGTGAGAGAGTAAATGATGGGAACGATAGAAACTGAAAAATGAATTGAATGTGTCCGATCTAGTATAATGTGGAATATATAGGGGGGCATTTTAGTAATCTAATAAATCTGGATTTTAATTCTTAAAATTGGTAGGGATATATTTATTTTGGGGAAGGATATATTTGTTGGGTTCTAAAAGTAGGGACACATAAATAATGTACCCTATATAGAAAGAGGATTTCTAATTGGGGTAAGAATAGTCGGTTAAAGCGTGCGGGACCACACAGACCTTACCTTAGACGCATGGAAGATCAAGCTCCCCACTGCTAAGATGATAGCAGATCAAGCTCCCCACTGCTAAGATGATAGCAGATGCAAGCACACTACGTAGCCGCGCCTGCTATGCCAAGAGTATGCTACCCTATTGCGATATTACAAATAAGTAACGCCATTTTTGCTTATAAATTTCAAGTTTATGTAATATTTATGTCACCATCTAATGCTTGCTGCGCAACACGAAATTGTTTCTCGCTAACCAGGAGACTAATGTTGATGATGAGTTTTTGACAAGGGCATTTTGGTAAATTAGTCTTGCCCTAATTGTAAGAATATAATGAAAGCCCTAGATCTGACATCAGGGTTGAAGAATCCATATTAAAACAATTTGTATTCTGCAAGAGAATCAATAAAGCGTATTTGATTAACAGGCCCAATAGTTCTGTATCTATTCTAAATGTGTATATGTATGCCAAATTTCAAGGCTTTACTCAGCGGAAACCTCGTTATTCATGTGCGCCAATATATACACCGTTTGTGCTATATAGATGACGTTATTTATATTCAGAATATGATTTGACACCATTCTTGAATTAATATGCTACTGAGAGTGTCATATTTAGTACATAGTCATCGCAAACTCCCACGGCCGAGTTCCTTGAACACACTATAGCGACACTATTGTATTCAAATTCATACTGGAATAGCATTGTAACTCAAATCTAGGATTGGCATATTGCCACAAACTCAAACCCTAGATTATAGCCATATGATGATCATATCATAAGGAGTGCGGCACACTGTCTAAGCATAGCCGAGATCATAGCATATGCTGCATATCCCATAGTACCTTAGCTAGTCATGGCTAGGGCCACAATACAGCTATCACAGCTCACAACACCTTGGCTAAGGATGAAAATGAACTAATGGCCTAGTTGGAACCATCCCAAAGAATTTTTCTAAAGTCCAAACCAACTTGAAGAATATGGCCTGTGGCACACTCACTACCGCGCCATAGTATAGGGTAGCTACGCGCCAAAATCGTGCCTTGGCAGCTATGGCCAAGGCCATGATATACCGCGCGCCAATCTCGCGCCTTGGCATCCATGGCATGTGTTACGCGCCAATCTCACGCCTTGGGAGCCATAGCCAAGGCCATGGCATGTGTCGCGCGCCAATCTCGCGCCTTGGTATTTATGGCCAAGGACATGGCATGCGCCACACCCAAGTCTCGTGCCTTAGTAGCCAAGGCCATGGCATGAGCCGTGCGCCATTATTGCACCTTGGCTAGCCGTGACCAAGGCCTTAGTGTAAAGTGCGATATTCTAGGATCTTGGCCAGCTCCGTGGCATAGTCATTATAACTAGCAAGGAAACAGACTAAAAGGGATCTAATCTTGGCTCATGCTCCTCTCATGATAACCCAACTTCATTCCTAATACAACTTGGCCATCCTAGTTGAAACAGGAATCCGATTTAAATATCCTTGGCAGAATTGAGGCCAAATCCTAATTCTAGGCCGTGGCATATTTGTGTTATTCATATGCCATAATCAGCCAATATCGAGTTATAACCAAACATGCATTATCTCAACCCCTATGAAAGGCCATAGAAATGCTACAATGTCATGCCCACATTATAAAAGTCTATAGCCAGGGTGAGATCCGATAATTTTGGTGTGGTAGCAGGGGGCATGGTGCGCCATTTCTAAGACCGCAGCTTATCTGGCACCATCGTGGGCCCACAATATGCCACGCGCCTAGCGCCATTAAAAGGACACAACACGCCAAACCATAATATGGCTCTAAACCGCTATGCCATATCACGCCAATAGCTCCCACTAGGTCTAATTTTAGTTGTGGTAGCTAAAGCCGGAGTCATTGAGCCATCTTTTAGATCTCAGCTCATTAGGACAATTATAGCGCCACTGCGGGCCATGGCAACATCATTATATGCCACTACGCCATTTGTTATTTTATCGCTATAAATAAGCCAAGGCCACACGGTAATCTAGCACTCCAATATCTCACGTAAAGATTCTGGCCTGGAATATTTCTCTTCATTTTAGCTGTGGCAGAAAGTGCAGATATATTATGCAATTTTTACGCCATTGACATGTTATGCTAAATTATAGCATCTTAGCTGGCCACTAACGTGCCAATCCATCTTCTTGCGTCTCAACAAGACATGAGCGCGCCGCGATACCAGGATTAGCCTTGGCCAAATTGTTGAAACTTCACAAAATACGATTAAACCTTGCCTATAAGGCATACGACATATCAACGACTACGATTTATCCTAAACAAGATGAGATCCATGGCTCGTCTAAAACACCTAAGAAACATCAAAATACGTCACATGGGGGGATTCTTCATGGGGTATTGGTGTGGTGGTCTACGACAACATGCAGCGTGGCAACACCCCATGTGAAAAGTTAAAGTAGTATGGCGTTTACAACAGTTGGAGAGATAATGGGCGCAATATAAAAGGGATTTCCAGAAACTTCCCTAATTTATCTCACCTCATACCCATCATCTCCATATTCTCCGTCTCTCCATAATGTCACGGCCTCCACTACTTACGAGAAAGGCAGTGTGTATTCCAAACTACTATAAATAGACCACTTGCCTATTCAGAAGACAGAACAAGCTTTAATACTCAAAAAGCTCTGTTATTCTTCATAGTTTTTCAATACCCAAAACACACAATTCATTAATATCGCCATTTTATCAAAACTTTTTTGCTTCCCTCCTCTAAGATCAACCCATCTTCCTCTCCTCATGACCGATGCAGGACGGAACGACTACTATCATAGTTTAGGCTTGTTGTGTTTGATTTTGATTTTCAAACCTAAAAAAGAAAGTACCACAACGGTGCATTTGTTTCTTAGAAGTAATTTTTAGGTACTAACACCGAATATTACATTTTCGGTCTTTCATACCCTTCAACGATTAATAACCAAGTATTAAAATCGCAAGATGAAAACAAAGATTTCATAACAGATTTCCACAAGAGATAGTTAGTTCCATTAAATCTTGGCGGTACATTAACGGAATCAAAAATTTATTCAAATCTTATAGGTTGGATCGCACCAAACACAGATTGTTAGATCTTTTCGTGATTGCCTGCTCTGATACCAATTGAAAAGACCAAGGTGCCCAAATACACCACAATATTTTAAATATCAACCAATAAGTTCGATAACAAGTGTGATTGTCTATGGAAAACTATGGTATATACTTTGTGTAATCATCTATAGATACGAGATCGAGACAATACAACAACAAAGTGTTTACTTGATAATAGGTACGGTATTAAACCGGAACACTATAGGATCAATATCAAGTGATTAGGAATTAACGCACAAGTGTATTTACTTTAAATTATAATAAACAGATTATAATTGCGGAAAATAAATAAATAATATACACAAGATTTTTTAAACTAGGAAACCACAAATGCAGAAAAACCCGGGGACCTAGTCCAGTTTTTAATACTCTAAGAATTAAGCCGCTATACAAAATATAATGCCAACTTCGTATAGTTAAGACCAAGTACACTACCCCTAGCTATTTAGTTTCCTCAGTATCCATGCGTCTTCGATTTCTAGAGTCACGCACGTGAATCACCAATCCTTTATATCGTGTTCCAAACAGAAAAGGAATGAATCTGTTTGGTAATTAACCACTCTATTCTGTTGTCAACAAAGGCTCTTATTTTTAATCTTATGAACTCCTTTTTCTGGTTAGATCAATCCCAAAACTTGATTACCGAAATAACCAATTTCCAGATTCGCAATCAAAAAATACAGAGCTCAAAGAGTGACTATTAAGTGATGCAGATATTATCAGTTAGATAATCACAAGTCTATCAAATATAAACAAGATCTAGTTGTATCCCAGCCGATCAAGATGTCTGCACAAATTCACAAGATACGAAAACTGATAAGAAAATCTTCTTCTTTTTTCAAATCTTCAATTTCCTTCCCAATAACCTGCACAACACAAACTAGAATCCTCTTGTGATCAATCACGCACAGGACGGAGTCTGTTAACAATGGATTATCACAAGATGTCTTTAGATCCACAAATGATTCTGAAGATCCCGTCAATACTTTGATCTAGTTTGAGTGACCCTTATGTCAGAAGAGAAGGCTCTCAAGAATAATCAAACTAGGTGCAATCAAATTTGAACAACCGTTAGTCAATCAAACAAATAACCGAAAACTAAAATAACAATGCAATTATCTAATTTCCCACCAACGGTACTCGTAGAGCTTCTTGATCCCACAAAAGTCTTTAAACGAGCGGTCGTTAGAGATTTCGCCTAATTAGGGTACTTTCTATCCGGATAGACGGCTCCAATAGAGACAACACGAATGAAGTTTTCCCGGATCTTATAATAGTTTGCAAGAAATGAAAACTCAAGTATTTATAAACCAAGGTTGTTTGAACAACAAGAAAATTCCAAAACGGAAAATATTCTCAAGATATGCATTAAAGTGCCTAATTTCGGGTTTCCTATTTCCAATTAAATGTCAAACAACATTTCCGAAATCTCTCTTAGAAATTTTCTTTTACTAATTTATCACATTAACTAATAAACCTTTTCAAGAGGATGTGCTTTAATTGCTGGTAATTAAAACATATATATTTTAAAATCATAATTAAATATTTTTCAATATTTCGGTATGGGATCACCTTGAGCATCAAGTAATATCTTCGAACAATTAATGATAAGAGTTATGTACATGTCCAAATAATGTCGACATCTAGAAGTTTATCTTAGCAAACCCTAATTCCTAATTCACCTTGAGCATCAAGTAATATCTTTGGAAACTCGGTTTTTCTCTTGGGACCAGTTATACCATGACTCACAATATTAGTTGTGACCGGTTATACCATCCTTCCCAAGATAGCTTGTGACCGATTACATATTACCTCCCAATGTAGCTTGTGATCGGCTACACCTTGCTTTCTGAATCGGCTTGTGACCGGTTACACTTTGCTACACATTATAGGCTATGACCGATTATAACTTGATTCTCAACATAAGTCAACATAGGTTCTACCTTGTCATATTGTATTGGTCATCCAAAAGATATTCAATAACGAATCGGACCAACACACTTAATTTCCTTTTCGATTATGAAACAAATTCATACATCTACTTCCTTAAACCTAATGTAATAATACATAGTTTCCTATGATGAAATCACACCTATATCCTTACACATAATCAAGTAACTAAATACATAAATTATGTTGATGTCGTATTTACGAAGTTCCAAAGATAAGCGTTATACTTCGTAATATAATTCCTTGACACTTTGATCATAATGCAATGGCCAAGTCTAATCACTAAAGCATTATAAATACAGCTTCATATGTTGTGTTTTCAATATAAAGCACTTGAAAGATACGTTAGGAATGGAAACAAGATCAAGTAAATATTACTAACCTCAAAAGGAAGGATGATATCTTCGTTGTAGTCGTTACTTCTTCACATTCTTCAGGTATTCAGAGTAATACTTGTATGTCTTAACATTCCTGGACTTTCTAGTCTAACATAAACGAAGATGACTCTAGAAAATAAACAAGCGACTCTAGATGAGTTTTGATACTAAAATATGACAACCAAACTTGACATACCAACGCTTGGTGGGTTCAACCGAGCTATGCTCTAACAACTGGGATCACTGCAGAAGTGTTTTAACAAAGAGATTATTTTTAAATAAAAAATGCTGAACATATCATCACCATAATAAATTAAGTAGTAAAAACATGAAATACATATAATGAAGCCACAATACAAGCACCAGCGAAAATCTAACAGCACCAGCGAAAATCTAACTCAACTTGTACTCAAACGGTTTCAAAAATATTAACCTGAAACAAGGAAACACAAACCAATGTTATGGATAGGGCAAGTATGCATAACAAATAAACACAGAACAATATCATAAATCCTGAAACCATAGATATTACCTCTATAGTAGTACCATCAGGAACCACAACCTCCTTTATTTCATATGGAAGCTTCTTTATTGACACACTAAGAACAAAAACATCTTGATCACAAGTAGAGAGGTTGATGTGATTCAGTAACCATCATCCCCTGCATTAACAAGAGTCCTTAAAATTATAAGAGAGTTTAAGTATTAATCATTACTGGATAGTCTTTGTCGCAGAATAACTTCAACTGATATATGCGTCCTTCATTTCAACTACCAGACATTCTACCTTTTAAGATACTTTTTGAAGCTCCAAGATCCAAGTGCTCTATGTAGTTGCATTATCAAAGTATTGTGCTTGTAAGATTCCACTTCTAGTGTCATGTTCAAAAATTGCCTCATCGAAATCTAGTTTTCCATGAGCATAAATCATACGTCAATTCTGAAAGACTGAAATTACACTCTTTAAGTACATAGAAAAGTTGTGATAACTGATTTATACCTTCAAGGGAGCAGGGGCGCCTTCTTCTATAAATATAATCTTAACACAATCTATAATTCCTTTATACTGGTTTGAGATCCCTGCATAAGTTAAATAAGAGAAACAAAATATGTGAAAAGTTACTTCTACCTGTAATGCATTACAATAGATGAATTCAAATTTACAGTATCTGGAATTTATGGTTATAATTTATCTTTTCACATGTGCAAATCAACAACTTCCCTTCCTTTCACCTTCAACTAAAGTTAGATAGATTAAAGCTTATTATGAAACAACAAAGGAAATATTTGGATTAGTTATCAAGTAGGTATGAAAATCCTAATATTTCGCTGCAATTGTAGAAACGACTTGCAGCAATATTTCGATTAAAGCTACTATAACCAATCAAGAACAATTATAAGATAAGATTAAGTCCAAAATCAAAAGTAGACCAATTTCAGAACTAATTGACGGGTAATAGAGATTAAGATATTGTGAATACGAATATGAAAACTTACTCTTTATGAATGCAAATCAAATACCAAACAACTCTTCTTTCAAATATACTATTATAGAAATTAGTAGCGTTGCCGTACACATGATTTATCATTCTATTCTTGAATCGAAATTGTTGGGTACACTACAAATCAAAATCAGAAAATAGAAATCTAAATCGAATCTCACAGATCAAATCAACACGTCATATAAAACCAAAATCATTTCTAACATAAACAAACCTAGTTTACGAGTCTAATTATGCATAAGAAGCTTCGTCGTTCCATCTTTATCAAATCGGTACACTTTCTCATTTCTACACAGTCAACAACAAAAAATTAAATCACTGAGCAAAAAAATCGAATTGGAAAACTAAATCACTGAGATATGTGTGATATTTGTACTAGTATCTTTTTCTTCACCACCAGCTACTTCTCCTGAGTCTTTTTTTTGTTGTTTTTTTCTTTTCTTCCGTCTTATTGCTAAATGGAGAGAAGCTAGTGAACCGATCAAAATTAAAAACAAGGTAGTGGATAAGTCGTCAAAGTCTAGGGTTATATAAATGTGGGAGTTAGAGTGGAATCATCTATCTGATTCAAAAAGGCTTGACCTGACTTGGGTGAAAAAATAATAGTGTTACTTGGCATACAGACGGGTGACACGTATATAGAATCTGTTGTTACTAATAGAAATAAGAGAAAGCAGTTGCAAAATTAGCAACAGAAGAAAGTTGTTGCTAAAATTTGGCGACAACATTTTTTGTTGCTCATTAGCAACAACTTTAGACATGTTGCTAATTTTTGTTGCTATATCCTTAATTTGGCGTGGTGATTTATAATTCAGGATTAAAATATTAGTGTACGAAAACTTTGTTTGAGAATGAAAGTGTAGTAGGGTTACCAATGACGGTTGATGAGACAACTAACAAACGTCTATTTGGTCACTATACAAGAATTTTAATAGTTGATTGTTCTGATTCACTTCGTGATGAAATTTCAGTTGAAAAATACAGATATGAGTTTGATACTACCATTGTATAACCCAATGACAAGGGTTAGGTGAAGGCAAACGTAGATCATCACATAATACCAATAGGAAAATTGCAACATAGAATTTTTCACCACAATTCTATATGTTACCGATAGAAAATTCTAAAATTATTGGATCTATCTCATTCTATTGAATATGGTAGTTAGACGCAAATAATGCCTCGTCGAGCTTCAAACTCTAGGATAATTACTATGCAAGGTAACCCAAGTGTGGCAGTGGATACTAGTGGAGAACTAAGTCAGGATGTTAGAGATGAAAACGTAATAATGAACGAAGCTCAAAATATTTCCAAGACTGTAAATTTGGTTGTTCGTGTAGCTATAATTTTTACGAATATCGAAGAAAAACTACAAAATGAAATTGAACAACCATAAATTGTTGCTTCTTTAGGTGAAAGTGAAAATAAGTATCCTAGTAATTTAATTGAACTCAATGGTCAGATTCATCCGAGAATGAAAATGAGGTTTACTATAACATAAGCAGATAATCAATGCGAATCACTGAAAAGTCAACCATGGTTGCTAGTACAAGTACTGATATATTCAGAATGCTATCCATGGATATGAGTAAATAATATGATGGTTTCTCAATGTTTCTTCCATATGAGGACTATGGTGGTATAACATACACTAGAAAGAACAATATCATAACTCGGAACGATACGTTTTTGACCTTTTTTATACAGCTTTTATAAAAATGTTAAGCTTAGACAAAGGGATTCATTTGAATTCTCATGCATCAAATCAAATTAAATGCTTTTGATGAACATAAAGATGTATACCTTCTAATCATGTGTTTATATTGCTTCTATATGCTTAGGAATTTTAATAACTATCTAGGTAGGAAGAATGACTGATCATCAAAATGAAATAAAAGATGGTATTGTAGATTACTTCAAAAAAAAATATTCAGGAACAATCTCACTCTAGGCCTTCTATGGATAATTTCAATTTTAGTTCTATATCTTCTGACTTGAGTACCTGGCTCGAGAGGGAGATTGATAAAGATAAAATCCTAAATGTCATTAAACTTTTTGGTAGACTAAGGCACCTGGGCCAGACGACACCCTATTTCCTTCTATCAACAGACTTGGAGTATCGTTAGAATTGATGTGTTGAATGTGTTTAAGGAGTTACATTGTAAAGGTTTTCTTGACCGGAGGTTTAAGATTACGTTCATAAGTTTGATTCCAAAAAAGGACACTGTGGAGGGGATTAAATATCTAAGGCCAGTCAGTCTCATTAATGGAGTGTACGAAATTTCGTCTAAAGTTTTAGCAGAGAGGTTCAAGGTTTCATTTCCCCAGGTAATATTTAAACAACAATCTGCTTTCATAAAACAAAGGCAAATAATGGATGGGGTTGTCATTGTAAATGAGTTGATTGATTCTGGAGAGAAGAGTGTTGTTCCTGGCCTTTTATGTAAAATTGACTTTGAAAAAGCTTTCGATCATGTCAACTGGAAATTTTTGGATAAAGCTCTTGAGAAGATGGGGTATGGTGATAGCTGAAGAAGATGGATTCAATGCTGTGTTGAAAAAGTTAGATTTACAGTCTTGGTTAATGGGAGTGCAAAGGGTTACTTCAAAAGTAAGAAGGGTATTCGGCAAGGTGACCCTTTATCACCTTTTTTATTTCTTGTAGTTGGCGAGGCTTTAACTGCAATGATGAACAAGGCGCAAGAGGATGGTCATATTAATGGTTTTCAGTTATCTCCAAATGGTACAAAGGTACGTAAGTCATTTGTAATTCGTAGACGATACATTGATTTTTTTGGATGCTAGTGCTGATCAAGTTAAATTTCTAAGACTGCTTCTCATTTGTTTCGAGATTTTAACGGGTTTGCGTATTAATTTCTCCAAAAGTCATATGCATGGGGTGGGATATTCGATATGACTCAATTTACTTCTATGTTGGTTTGTTATAACTCTGTGTTGCCTACTTCTTACCTTGGTTTGCCGCTTGGCGACAAATACAACGACTACCACAAATGGGATAAAATTATCGACATATTCAATGCCAAGTTAGCTGGTTGGAACAAACCCTTGCTTAATAAGGCTAATAAGACTGTTCTAATCAAAAGCATTTTATCCACCGACTTATTACATGTATTTGTTTGAAATGCCAAAATCAGTAGAAACTAAGTGGAAAGGATGGTAAAAAACTTTCTTTGGAATGATAACAAAGGAAATAGGAAAAAAAACCCTGTGAAATAGGATTTTATTTGCAGAAAGAAGAAAAATGGGGGTCTTGGCTTGAAAAAGCTTAAAATCATGAATGAGGCTTTGTTACTAAAGTGGTCATAGAGATATGCCACTGAGAACGAGGTGTTATGGAAGGATATTGTTCAGGAGAAATATGGTGTTTCTAATGATGTTGTTTGGTCGTCTAAAATGCCTAAAGGGCCATATGGTTCTACAATATAGAACGGTATAATGTAGAGAAAGGAAATTTTTGTTCATAATGTCCGATTTAATGCCCAAATCGGGGCTTCAACTAGGTTCTAGGAAGATAAATGGATCATGCGGGAACATTTATGTAAACTCTTCCCTAATCTATATGTTGTTGCTAGATCCAAGTTACTTTTTGTTGGTGTTATTGGTAATGGTACTACTTCTGATATTTGGTGTAAGTTTATGACTCCTAGAAGAATATCCACTGTTACAAGAGCTAAATTTTAATTAATCTCGAAGTGTCTAATAGATTTTAGTTTACAGTCTCAAAGTGATGATATGACGACGTGGACTTTGAATGCTAAGAAGTCATTTAATGTCAGTGGGGGCCTGGAAATTTAACTTGAGAGTGGCTTCAGGGGTGGCTTAAGCCTATTATTTGGGCTTATTTTTATCAGCTCATCTAAAATAGAACCGTTTTTTGGGGACCAGCCTTTTTTTGAGGGGACCATGGTTTTATTTTGGGTAAAGACATTAGAAGTAATTCTAGGTCACCCCATATCTAGTTATTTATTTAATACCTAATCTACCCTCTTAATTAATTCTAGGTTATGATTAGTGAAATGATTTAGTTAAAAATCTACCCTCTTAATTAATTTTAGGTTATGATTAGTGAAATGATTTAGTTAAAAACAATTAGTGAGATTAAATTAAAAGATGGGTTTATTATTAGTTGAGTAGAATTATTGTGAGAGTAGAGTTAGAGAAGATGAAGGAGAAAAACATGAAAAATAATTTTTTTTTTCTTCCAATTCACCCCTTTGAGTATTCAAATAATGGATTTTATCAACCACAACCGGAGGAAGAGTATTTGGGTGAACAAGTATGTTCCAAACTTAGATAATGTATGTTGAATTGGTAAAAACTACCCCAAAAATGTAAAATTTTGAACTGGATTTTGAACAGTTCGGTTATTTTATATGAAGAACAAGTAACCGAACTCATCTGAAGGTGTAGTTCGGTTGCTTTGTGAGGATGAACAAGTAACCGAACTCATCTGAATGTGTAGTTCGGTTGCCTTGGGAGATAAACAAGTAACCGAACTAGTTTGAAGGTGTAGTTCGGTTGCTTGATCCAAACACGCAGGTTACCGAACTCCATATTAATGGAAGATCTGACATGCAGCGTTATGTTCGGTTGGTTCGCAACTAACCGAACTTTACGTACAAATAAATTTTAACCAAGTGTATAAGGTTCGGTTGGTTCGCAAACTGCATGCTTTGGCGATCCAACCGAACTAAGTTTAAAAAGTTCGGTTGTTTCGCAAACTTGAGATCAATTGCACAACCAACCGAACTTAACAAACAAAAATTTCTTATGTTTTTAACCGTAGAGTTTGGTTACATGGAAGTTTTAAGATTTTTTATAAAATAACCGAACAAAGTTGATAGAGTTCGGTTATAAAAGAAATAAAAATAATGGGAAAAACAAGTAAGGTTCGGTTACATGGCAACTTTTTTCTTATGTTTTTAACCCTAGAGTTCTTACATGGCGTTTTATACATTTATGCGAAACAACCGAACTCGTCAGTTCGGTAACATAGTTATAAAGCATATAGAACCGAACTCATCTGAAGGTGTAGTTCGGTTGCTTTGTGAGGATGAACAAGTAACCGAACTCATCTGAATGTGTAGTTCGGTTGCCTTGTGAGATGAACAAGTAACCGAACTCAGCACTGTAACCTCCATTAAACCTCTCCACAACTTCCATTTTCAACTCATTTTGATGATTACTTCTCATTTTTTCAACCAAAAACAAACGACAAGTAATGGGTTTGTGAGAATATCTTTGCTAAAGATTTAAATTAAGCTATATATATATATATAGAGGTGGTGGTGGTTGTTGGTGGTGGTGGTAATCGGTGGTTGGTGGTGGTGATAATCGGCGACGGTGGTGGTGGTGGTAATCGGCGGTGGTGGTGGGAGGAGGTGGTGGTGGTAATCGGCGACGGTGGGCGGTGGTGATGGTCGGAGGTGGTGGTGGTAGTAATCGGCGGTGATGGGCGGTGGTGGTGGGAGGAGGTGGTGGTTATATATAGAGTGAGAGAGAGGTGGTTATTAGGTTGGTTTTAAATTAAATTAGGTTAAGGGTAGGTTAGTAATTTCAACGTATTAGGACACCCCTTATAACTAGAGGGAAGGTGGCCTAATAAGACCATGGTCCCCTCAAAAAAACCATGGTCCCCAAAAAAATGGTTCCTAAAAATAGGTAGTGAAAAAAAGATTGTTTGGGCTTTTAGGGGTGGCTTATGCCAGGTTTAGTCTGGCTGTAGTTCCGCCCCTGTTTATTGTGAAGCCTACTCATGATAAGGTGTTTGGCAATTCTTCCATTATGATGCCTTGCAATACGGACACTTTAAATTTCATTTGGAATCAAAGCTATCCTCCAAAAGTTTCTTTCTTTATATGGTGTATGTATCTTAAAAGACTGCCTGCACGACATTCTCTCATTCACAAAGGTATTAACTTTCCTTCTACTTGTCTGTTTTGCAACGAAGATGAGACCACCTGTCAGCTCATCTTACACTACAACTTTGTTAAAGATATGTGGCTGCATTTTATTAAGGATGTGAAGATTCAGTTTACATTTCCGGAAGATATACCTACAACTTTATTATCTTAGGATTTGCATCATTTAGAGGCGCAAAAAAAGAAATTATGGAATTTAGTACTGGTGCTATTATTTGGTGTATATAGAAGGAACGTAATGCTCGCTTTTGTACTTTTAAGAGACAGAATGTTGAGAATGTTATTCGTATGGTTAAGTACGCGCTTTTTCAATAGACTTTGGTCTTCAAAGATTTTGAAGAGGTGTCTTTCAACTTGGTAGTCGAGAACGGGTATAGAATATATTTTTCCTGGCTAAATTGGGGCCTATGGTGATTAATTGGGGCCTATGGATTTCTTCATCCACCCAATACAGAATGATAAGGGGTGTCTAAAGTGTATTAAAATACTAGATTACCCTTATACATTCTTAATAATTCCTAAAACAAATTCTAAAATCTTAATCATTTCTAATAACAATCCTCAATCAAAAATTAAAACCCAATTCATCAAAATAAAAAACTAAAACCTAATCACAAACAACAATTCAATTCTCTATTTTTTGGTGTTTGGAAAAAAATTCGGCGACAAACAAATTCGAGTGATTGAGTTAACTCCCTTTAATCCGTTCCTTTACAGAAACTCAACAATGATTTAACCATGAATCTCTGAAATTTCTTCATCTATCTTTCTGAAAAATCAACCCAGAATCGGTTTATGTGTGCCCTAAAATAAATCGATTGTAGTTGATGTTATCAGGAATCGGTTTTTGGTGTACACATACATAAACCGATTCTGGGTTGATGTGATGAACATCAAACACAATCGGTTTATGCTAATGCACACATAAACCGATTCTGAGTCCAAGTTTGGATTTGTAGAGAAATCAAGAATCGGTCTTTATGTGCTTCGCATATAAACCGATTATGTGAAATATCATCTTCTGTATGTTTTTTTTTTTTTTTTTTTGCAAGAATCGGATTATGTGAATGTTCACATAAACCGATTGTATAGCATTTGATTTCTTAACTGCAAGAATCGGTCTATGTGGTTATATAACATCCTCCGATTGTTAACAGTCTTATGACTTACTCGATCATAAAATGAGTATTATTTCATATTCATTCTGAAATCCAAGTGATGTACTCGAACTCAAAATGAGTATAAGTTTATAAAAAAAATTAATTCAAGTGATGTACTCGAAATGAAAATGAGTATAAATTTATAAAAGAATTTACCCGACCTGAAAATGAGTATAGCTTATACTCGTTCTGAGAATGAGTATGCTGGTTTATACTCG
Source organism: Papaver armeniacum (assembly GCA_023531295.1). Lineage (NCBI taxonomy): Eukaryota > Viridiplantae > Streptophyta > Magnoliopsida > Ranunculales > Papaveraceae > Papaver > Papaver armeniacum. The sequence continues at coordinate 78,064 of JAJJWW010011274.1, read as the reverse complement.
TTCTGAGAATGAGTACGATTCTCAAATAGAGCATGACTCATACTCGATCTGAAAATGATTTTGTTTGATTTTTTTCAACATATAATCGGTTGATGTTTATCTACAAATAGACCGATTCTGGGCGAAAGCATTTTTTCTTATTTGTTGTAAGCCTAATCAAAAACCGATTGTAATAATCGGATTTTATATATACGTATGTTAACCGATTCTTGGTGCGCTTCGTGAATACCAACCCAGAATCGGTTCATGAGGGCATGAACGTATACCGATTATGGGTTGAAATTTTTCAAAAAAATCAAAATCAAAATTTTTACATATTTCGATGATGATGAAAGATTAGTTGATTTCTAGGTTAACATGATTAAACACCAATTAATTACCCAATTAGCACTAATTAATCAGGGGTAAATTAACCATTATGTAAAATAGTTGGATAAGGTGTTTTTTATTTTACTTCATGGTGACCCTTTTTTGTCCTGTAGATATAGGCCCCAATTAATCCTAATAGGCCCCAATTTAGCCGGATATTTTGACCCTCCTTAATCTGTTTTTGGTCTGTGACACGTTTTCTTTCCGGACATTTTTTTTTCTTTTCTTTGTTAGGGTAGTATACAAGGTTTTAAAAACGTCCGTTTTTACCGAAAAAACGACCGTTAAAACGGTCACGCCCATATACCGTGGTCGTGAGGGTCCCCGAACCCCGTGCCTTTATTACGCCGATAAATAGGAAAAAACGGCAGTTTTATAATACCGTTTTTCAGTTTTCATACACGTTGTAACCGTTTTTTCTAAAATTAGTTTGAATGTTTTTTTCTTCTAAATAACATTTTAACGTGCGTTTTTAGAATGTTTTCCGTTATCACGCACGTTATAACCGTGTAAATAACTTTCTTACAATTTCTTTTGATTTTTTTTCTTCTCTCGGATTGAAAGTCGAAAACTTGAATTAAATATTTTTAAATGATACAAGGAAACTAACTATAGGATTAAAACTACAAATTTAAAAAACATAGGATTGTTAAACTAGTATTCATCATTTAAAAAGCTACGCGAACCAACTACGACCACCACATTTTTTCAAGTATCCTCTATTTTCTCGACGGTTCCTTTCCACATCATAGTCATCGTTGTCGGGGTACTGGCTATCTTCGTTTTCATAAGTATCATCATCATAATAACCATCATTATCGTTATCATAACCTCCTTTAGTATCATCATTATTGTTACCTACTTCATTATTATTATCAATATTAGAATTATATCCTTTGTTCATATGTTGAACACCATGGTCAGAGCGATCGGAAGTGTAACGAGAATCATATGTTGGATTCATGAATTTTAAAGACTAAAAATGGGTACATGATTTGGACACGAATTTTATCAAACTTTATCAAACTTTCGTAAATTGTATAGTGAAAAGCTTTACCGACACGAATTTTATCAAACTTTCGTAAATTGTATAGTGAAAATCATTTTAAAACACCTATGTAAAGAATATAAACATGACTATCGAATTATATACATTTCTTATACTAACAATAATCAAATAAAATGGTAGTATTAGAATTTCTTAATGATATAGGTCATCTATTAGTTGGACAAAATTTAAAAATTAATAGGTTATCTATTTAGGGACGTGGGGAGTATTAAAAAATTAAAATACCTTGTAACAACGTTTTTTAGACTCGTTAAAATGTTTTCACGCACGTTATAACCGTTACATAGGAAATTCAGATCAATAATTTTTTTATTTCCTATGTAACAAGTATAACGCCCGTTATTTTCAAAAAACGTCAAAAAACGCGTTTTTTGACTATATAACGCGTTTTTGGCCCAAAACGTGCTCACACCTGAGAAAACGCATTATAACGGTCACACCTAGTGTCCGTGACCTGAGCCGTGACCCGTTTTTCAAACCTTGGTAGTATAATCCTTTTGTACTTCCTTTTTTCATTTTCATTCAACGAAATGTTTTCTTTGCTGTTAAAAGAGAAGAAAAAAAACCTATCCAGGTAATTCACATGAGATCATCATACTTTATATAGATATCCCAAAATGGAATTGGACCCCGAGAAAAGAAATCATTTTTATCCCTGGCTAGCCACCTAGATAAACCAAAACAAACTAACTTTCAGAAAGATTAATATGTTGATTCATGATTTTATCCTTTAAGGTGTACCGTAGTTAAGATAGTCGCACCTCTCTTCCATTGACACGTTAGATAATATTTAACTTTTACCGCTCGATTATCCAGCTCCCCGCAGTATGTTATCAAGCCAGATTATTGGGGAAAGAGGGAACTAGGAAAATGGAGAAAGAAATTAAGAGAATATGAAAGTAAAATACAAAAACATCTTTTCCGTCCTCGAATCCTTATTACCACCTTCTCCATTCTCACCGAAACCCTAATTTATGTCAAAATGATTAATTTATAGGGTTTCCCCCATCTGTTTACACAGATAGGTTTGAATTGGAGAAGGTGCATAACTTTCAGGATTTTCATATATAATTTTGAATATTTTCAAGGGGTTGCTTCGTTTGATCGTTTTATAAATATGGCTGTTAACGAAAGAGGTGAGAGGGATTTAGAACAAGGATTTAGCCCGTTAAGAGCCCGGACATCAATGAATCCGAGAATGAGTCCTAATCATTTTTCCGAGTATTCTCCAACGCCGTCCCCAACAGCTTCGGCTGCCCCGGCTCTGGTTTTATCGTATTCAGGTAAGAGGATGGATCAATCGGCGAAGAAGAAATACGTAAAACAGGTGACGGGACGCCATAACGATACAGAATTACATTTAGCTGCACAGAGAGGAGATTTAATGGCAGTTCAACATATTTTACATGATATTAATGCTCAAATGGTTGGTACGTTAAGTGGGGCTGATTTTGATGCTGAGGTTGCAGAAATTAGGTTAGCCATTGTGAACGAGCTGAATGAATTGGGGGAAACGCCATTGTTTACTGCCGCGGAAAAAGGGCATCTTGATGTTGTTAAGGAATTGTTGCAGTATTCTACCAAGGAAAGTATAGCCACGAAGAACAAGTCTGGTTTTGATGCATTACATATAGCTGCTAGTCAAGGTCATCAAGGTAACAAGTCATTTTGAGAATTTTTATTCGATCAATTAGGTGCTAATGTGGGTGGAAGCCAACATCTATTTTTGTTTATGTGTATTTTAGTATTCTCAGCTTTTAAGGTAATAGCTAGTTTTATTAAGCAAATTTGGCTTATGGTATAGAATGTCGATTGTTTCTATGAGACTTCACTTCTTAAGACGACCCTTTGATGAAAAGTATGATTTTGAATACACGTATATCTTCTCATTTTTGTCTTCAAGTTTCTTCAATTGATATCTGCACTTAAGTAGTAGGGGAGTGCATTTGCCCTGACTTTTCATATACAGCCATTGTGCAGGTACTATTAGATTTTGATCCAGGATTAAGCAAAACAGTGGGACCATCAAATGCAACACCTCTTATATCTGCAGCAACAAGAGGTCACACAGTTGTAGTTAACGAATTGTTATCAAAAGATTCTAGCTTGGTGGAGAGCTCAAGATCAAATGGGAAAAATGCCTTACATCTAGCTGCACGACAAGGGCATACTGAGATTGTAGAAATATTGCTCGATAGGGATCCTCAGTTGGCTCGAAGGACTGATAAAAAAGGGCAGACCTCATTGCATATGGCTGTAAAAGGAGTTAGCTGTGAGGTGGTGAGGTTGCTTTTGAATGCTGATGCAGCAATTGTGATGCTTCCTGACAAGTTCGGCAACACAGCTTTACACGTAGCGACGAGGAAAAAGCGGGCGGAGGTATGAAGTTCTCTCTCTAAAACAATGCAAACTTATAAAAGCAGAGTTATCATTTCATTTACTGTAGATGGTTTCAGCCTGTTTTGTATGCATCATTAAATCTACTTCTTAAGCTTAGAATGGCCCTTTTTGTTTTCTTGTTACCCTTAATCTCTTCACAAAAAGTGGTCCCCAGAGTAACTTAAGATATCACTGTTTCGGTAATTTAGGATTGCTTTTCACAATTTTGATGACATTGTTTATTTACCACATTTTCCATAGTTATGGAAATTTACTGTCTAATAACTTTATCATGTTGATTTAGTCTTATAATTGATCTTCAGATCTCTGTTGCTCTTGCAGATTGTGCACGAGCTATTACGTCTCCCAGACACCAATGTGAATGCACTTACCAGAGATCATAAGACAGCCCTTGACATTGTCGAACAACTCCCTTTGTCTGAAGAATCATCAGAGATTAAGGAATGCTTGTCTCGTTATGGTGCAGTCAAGGCAAATGACCTTAACCAGCCAAGGGACGAGCTGAGGAAAACAGTAACACAGATCAAGAAGGATGTCCACATTCAACTCGAGCAAACTAGGAAAACTAACAAAAACGTGCATGGAATCGCCAAGGAGCTGAGGAAATTGCATAGGGAAGGAATCAATAATGCCACCAATTCTGTAACAGTGGTGGCAGTGCTTTTTGCGACAGTGGCTTTTGCGGCAATCTTCACCGTACCTGGTGGGGACGACGACACTGGGATGGCAGTAGCAGTGGCCAAGCCTTCGTTCAAGATCTTTTTCATATTTAATGCTGTTGCACTCTTTACATCCTTAGCTGTTGTGGTGGTTCAGATAACATTGGTTAGAGGAGAGACAAAATCAGAGAGAAGGGTTGTAGAAGTGATTAACAAAATGATGTGGTTAGCTTCTGTGTGTACTACAGTAGCATTTATTGCATCTGCCTATATAGTAACAGGACGCCGCTATCAGTGGGCAGCAATCCTAATTACAGTCGTCGGAGGAGTTATCATGGCAAGCGTTCTTGGGACCATGACATATTGTGTGGTGAAGTCCAAGCGAAATCGAACAATTCGGAAGAAAGAAAAATATTCAAGGAGGAGTATGTCCAATCTCTCATGGAATCAATCAGAAATTTCTGATTCGGATATCAATCCAATTTATGCCATTTAATCTGAAGCCGATCCTCACTGAGCTTTTTTCGCGGCTTACCTTGTGTTGAAGGATTTGTTCCACTGTATATAAATTGGGGTTTGAAACATGAGTACCGTAAAACTACAGCTAATGATGGTAGTTTCATAAGAGGGACAAATCTACTCTTGAGCATTTTCAGTAAGTGGCAATATACGAGTACTATGGTTCTAAGTTTGTCAGAAGAAACATATTTGTAAATAGAACAAGATTTTGATCGTGGAAATGAAGCAGCCCATGAGCTTGCAGAAGACAACTTTGGAATTTTGACCTCAAAGCAAAGCATGTCAAATTAACACAGAATACTAGCAGTAACGCGGCCATGAATTCAAATTTCTTGACTCTTTGTAGTAGGTTATAAAATCAGATATATTCTATGTGTTGACACATACTATCTCTCCTCTTCCTCCTATACATGTTCCTTCCTCATTCTCACATGATTAAGTACCTGCAGAAGGAATGAACATTTCAAAGCACACGAATTCTTTCTTCAAAAACCATTTCAGTTTTTAAATAAATCCAGACATAGAATTGGTACATGCCATCTCCACGTCGCGCAGCATGCCATAATAACTTGGTTCGTGGTGATATTAAATAACGTGGTTCGTTGAGATACTACTAATCAAAAAATGCTCGAGCAAAAAGATATTGAGATTAGGGCTGTCAATGGGTCCGGTTCCACCCGGGTATCATACTACCCGGAACCGGACCCGATAATATTTTTCGGTTCCGGGTCTTGACGGTTCCGGGTCCGGTTCTTAAATTAGCGGATCCAGAACCGGACCCAATTAAATAGCCGGGTATCCACCGGTTTCGGGTAATTATTGGGTATTTACTAAATATTTTGAAATCAAGTTCTTACAATTTTAAATAAAATTTATAAGACCAGGTTTACATTCTTTAACACCCGAGGTAAAGTTCTCAAGTTCTCAATGGCTTTATAAGCTTTTGAATCTTATATCACCAGTTGAGGCTTTAGCGAACTGTTAGTACTACTGTTAGTGGTGTACTACTACTGGTGATACTACTGAACTTCACCAATCTTATATCACCAGGTTCGCTAAACTTCACCAGTAGTGTATTACTATTGTTAGTGGTGTTAATAATAAAATCCACAGTTTAAATTTCAAAAGCTTAATTAATTATTTAATTTAATGTATAAAAATGAAGTTTAGTCTATTCGGTCCCTTGTAAGCATCAAGATCTTACTGGTGTTGAATGAAAATGAAAAAATAAGCCTTCGAAAGGCAAATAAATATGATATATTAACAATACACAGAAATTTGGGAGGCAAATAAGGATGATTTATTAACGAATGTCTACTATTAGGGCAATGCACAAAATTTAACCGGGTACTCGTCGGGCATACCCGATATTAATCGGTTCCTAGTAGGGTCTACTCATCGGGTATTAAATCTACTAATGGGTCCAATATTACTACCGGGAACCGGACCCGTTATGTCCGGGTCCGGTTCGGTTCCGGGTAATTAGGTACCCGTTGACAGCGTCAGCCCTAATTGAGATATTCCATTCACATGTTTACCGAGAAAACAAGCCACCGAGAAGCTGCGTAGCCTTTTAAGTTTACTCTGCACTATCAACTTTGGCATAAAATTTGTCCCAGCTTTAGCATTTTCGAACTCAAAATACACCGTACCACGGTTTTTACCCGTACCCGTACTTTTTTTTTTTTTTTGTGAAAGGAGTACCCGTACCTTCTGGCTACAGGTTGCTTTATTTATTTTTTTCGAAATGAGAAAAAGACTGAAACTTTGCCGATTTCATGAATGGAGAAATCAGAACAAGTTAGTGATGCGGAGGCAATTAGCAATCCTTATCCCCCCCCCTTACAAACTACTGTTAAAATGCCCGTTCGGTCTATCCCCATCGCAGGTTTACATTGTTTTTTCTAAGTTCTCTTTTTTTTTTTTTTCCCTGCTAGTGAATATGATATCACTAAAGTAAATTGTATGAAGGTTTCTGTGGATATCAGTTCAACTCATGATAGAGTTCCACATCCTGATCTTAACCTAGAAAAATCCATACTGGAGGTAATTTTGCAAGTCAACTCGTTTCGATTTTAATCTCTTTTTTTCTGAAGTTTATAATGATTCTAATCGGGTTTTTTTTTTTTTTTGGGTCAGATTTGGGATCAACGCCTTCAGCAAAACCCATCCTTATTCAATGGGACAAAGTTTAGAGTATGTAGGTTTTGAATTTACTTACAAATTCTGAGTTGAGATGTAGAATTTGGTATTTTTACCTGTATTAATTTGTTTGTTTACACATTCTACAGTATGGAGGTCATGTGGTGCAAGACATGGATGATCCCAACCAAGGCACTGTTGTATGTCTAAACTTAGGTTTAACAGATTACAGGTTTGCATAATCTAACTGTAAAAAGTTTGAGTTTAAGTAGTTACTCGGGATGGTGAACCTTATGGGGTGAAAGCCATGACCCAAGGGTCATGGGGTGGGGTGGGGTGGGGGTGGTGGTGGGGGGGGTGGGGGGGGGGGGGGGTGGGGTGTGCCATGTCATTGAGTGCCTGTAACTTGCAAGCAGGGCGCTAGTTTTCTATCATTTTCAGGCAGCTTATTTGAGTTTGGAATGATCTTGGCCTCAATTGAGTTGGTTCGCTAGAGGAACTAAATTAAGTGCTAACCTGCCTGTTGTTTAATTATTATTTTTCTGAAATGTGCACCTGATTACCTCTAATGGTGTGGACCACAAGATAACGCAAGTTGCTTCCGGAATTTGTAAAAGTTTAGAGTCAAATTAGCATCACCGGTCTAACGGTTAATTACTTATACTTGTTTTACAGAACATTTGTGGGGACAAATTTAAGTGCTTCGTGGGAGAAGTTTCTTGTTCCTTCTGAAGGTAGTTACAAGCACTTAAGTCTCTACTTCAGTTTATGTTACTGTGCTTGTAATCATGTGGTTTTCTAGATACTACATAGAGGGGCCTGAGGGAAAAGATTAACCCAGTTTATCTGCTGTTCTTTTTGTTTTCTGCATTTCTGCTTTGGAGTCTCTTTAGATTTTCCTTGCCTAATGTGCAATTAGCTTTCTTGCTTAGAACAATCTTTATGCTTAAATGTTATTTTTCAGACGACTCCAAACGTTGTCAACATACCTCAAGTCCATTGGGGAATGGTGCAGTCGTAGAGACTGCCGATAGAAATATTCTTGTATTGCAAAGAAGCCATAATGTAGGGGAATTTCCTGGATACTTTGTTTTTCCAGGAGGCCATCCAGAGGTATTTGATGGTACAAAAATCTAGTAATAAGTTACGTTATCCTACTTTGAATGCTATCATATGATCTAGAAAGTCGTCAAACCTGCATCTCCACTGAGTGCTAGTATAGTTGTCATGCTTTGCGGCATGGGCATTCTGGGGTTCATGGTTTGAGAATTTTCTGTCAACCTGTTTAGGTCTTGTTATTTGGGGACCTAGGAGCAGTCACTCCAACATTATATCGATTAAACACTAGATGACTTGAGATTCATGTAGTTCAAGTGTTACTTAAAAGTTATTTTAGGTCGTTCTCTAATAAATTCAATCGAGTGTTGAGTTAACAGGCCGAACATTTACTTTATTGGCCTGCAGCCTGGAGAGGTTGGAATTTCAGCCCATCAACATGAGGGAAGCATGTCAGAATCTGCGGTTATAAATAGAAAGGTTTCTCAGGAGATGTTTGACAGCATTATAAGGGAAGTAGTTGAAGAAATTGGAGTACCTGCTTCTTCTCTTGTAAGTTACACGACTTAGTTGCTACATGTTACTTTACTTTCTTGCTGTTATGCTCTAAATAGAACTGCCTTATTTATGTGCGATTTGGAAATCATCGGAGTGATACATGTTTCTTGTTACTTGTAGCTGGAGACAGTAGGCAGTTTCACTCCATTTCTGACAATGAATTTTTTCTTATTAATTCTAGAGCAATGCTGTCTTTATTGGCATATCACAAAGGGGGTTAAATGTTAGACCAACGGCTTTTTTCCATATGAAATGCAATCTTGAGTCAAAAGAAATCCATCAACTATATTCTAGTGCACAAGATGGCTATGAGTCAACGCAGCTTTATACTGTTTCGCGGGTTAGTAGTGCATACTGAATAAATTTATCATTAAAACTTTCAGCTGAGTATTTCCTTTTATGAATGCAATGTATCCCTTTTAGGGGCATCTATATTTATGTTCATTACAAAGGCATCGAAAATTTCAGAGTGAGTTGGAGAAGATGGCTGCAAAAATGCCTGGCTGCCATTGGGGTGGATTCGCTCTGTATGACTTGATGTCAAAAACCGTGAAGGATATATGAGCAAAAGAAAGGACCTACGACATCTCTAATCAGCTGAAGTGGTATTTGATGTTAATTTCATGGCTTCTTTTATTTTAGTTTCCAAGTCATGTTGAAACCTTATACCTTCTTCATGTATGTTCTCATTTTCTCACTCAGAAATACTTTTCATGTATTCCCATGTTCTTGTCCAACTCATTTGAGTGATTACAGACTTATAGTCAATGTCTACCTCCACGAAATCGTACGATCAGTAAAGACTTACCAAGAAAGCGTTTTCCCTCGTTTTGAATATCTCTGAATCTCTCTATTCCTGAAATATGAGGGTGCATGCATGTATGACTTGTGTAGGTAATATTTGATGGAATCGCCAACCTAATGGGTCTTGTTTGTTTATTGAATGCATAATTGCATACTGTGATAGTTCATGAATGATTAGAATGATGCACCATGGATCAATTAAGTTGCTAAAAAATTAAAGTATCAACTGTAGTTGTTTGAGCCAACAAAAGAGCAACCCTTGCCAAGCGTGTATTTATGTTTGTATTAGAATGGTCAGAATACGCCTTAGGTAGAGTTCTTCTGGAAAGAGACACTTATCTGTCAGTTTTTTTATTCAACACGAGCACGTCATTTCATCAATACATTATTTAGTTTATTGATCAAGTTGCTAATAATGTTTAACTAACTCTTTTGAAAAAGTATCACATAAAAGATATGTATAAAGTAGACTCCATTGACATACATCGAAACATAAGAAAAGTGAATAGAAATGAATATATCTTCTCTTATGTCTCTTTTCTTTTTCCTGTACATTTTTACATTCAGTCTGTTGTTTTTATGTCCTCCCATTTTGGCTTTGAAATATAATTGAGACTAGGTATCACCGGGGCCGTAAGGCCCCGGCTCAACCTCTCATTTTAGTTTTACGGGTGCATACTTTATTTCTTTGTAAAAATACATTAAGTAATATTATAACTTAGATAGTGTTTCCAAAATTTTTAAAAATACTACAACTTAGTCAATTACACAATAGACTTATTTCATTGCAAGGTACCTGTAGGATCAGAATATCACAACATCAATACCATTGCGAAACCATTATACAACACATTGCGAAGACATCGCAGATTGATTACAGAAATGACGCGATAGATGACGACATCCTAAGCACGAGAAAGATGTGGAGACCTAGCGAGATTTAGGAGTGTTGCGAAATTTAACATTTGTATACTTGCGAGAATATCGCAAGCCAGATCCGAAAATAAAGGACAACTTAGTTGTCACCCATTATGTAATATCCTATATAAAGAGCCGAACAGGCTTAAGGATGGAGAGATCTTTTTAGAGTAAAGAGAGTTTTGAGGAGAGAGAAAGTCTAGAACAGTAGTTGTATTCTTGATTTCATTTCCTCCTTGTAAAATTCTTAAACTTAATTAATAAAAAGTGTGATTGTTGATCTTAAAGATGGGTTGATTATTATGAATTCTTGTGAGGGATGTATTGTGGGATTTCCTGCAACTACATAATGGCGCTAGAAACAGGGAAAAAACTAATTAATTAATATTCAATTAATTCAGAAGTAAAACTTGTTAAGTAGTGAATTATCTCGCCTCTCTTATGCTTTGAATAAAGCTAATTTGGAGTTGGAAACTTTATCAGATGAGAATAAAACCCTATCTCAAGAGAAGCGAATTCTTTTAAATAAGGTGGCGATCTCTTCGCAACAACTTAACATTTGCCAAAAAGTATGTAACGATCAAGAACAATCTCTCTGCTCATTGAGAAATAAACTTAAAGAAGTAACAGAATCATCTACTGCTGAGAGAGACAAACTTATTCAGGGCAGAATAACTTTAAGTGTAAAGGCAAGTCAACTCAAAGATCAATATTCCAAGCTCGAAGAATCCTACACTTCTCTTGCGAAGGAAAACACCTTACTCATTTCTAACGAAAAGAATCTTCGATCTCGCCTGAAAGGTTTAGTTGGAGATAAGTTTGACGACGCAATGGACCACTTGGAGAATAGTTGCTTGGCTTTAACCCAATATCTTATCTCACAAAAGGAAGGTAGTCATAAAATTTGACTGCCTCAACCATTTCTTCTTTGTTAAGTCTTTTTATGATATTTTCCTCGCGAATCCTTTGCCTGAATAATTTTCTGTATTCTTTGTTTTCGCAGAATCTGAGAAAAATCTTCATTCCTCCATTTCTGTTTTGGAGTCTAAATTCGGCAAAATTCGCAAAGAGAATGCGTTACTTGCCTCTACCCTTGCTCGTTCTCGCGATCGGGCAGAAAGAAGATTTGATTATCTTGCTTATTTCAAAGATGTGCAAAGTAGGAATCATGAGAAAGCATTCCTTCGCCAAGCTCATCTCGTGGTCAAGTTCTTGTGAATGATATCTTGTTGTCCAAATCTCTTCCTCCTATATCTGTCAAACCTTTGGAAGTAGATGACGATGAAGTTCCTTGTTCTCTTGATAGTGATTATTATTATGAAAGTGACGAAGATCTCGCAAATGAAGAAGAAATTCCTACTAATGATGTAACTGTTGATGATAACCCAAATGAAAAAGAGACTAGAGTAAACCAGAATGAAGGAAGGACTGGCGAAAGTGAGAAAACTGGCGAAGAACATCCATTATCTCCTTCTGGCGAAAAAATTGATGAAAATATTTCATCTTCTCCTGGCAAAACTAACATTGAAGTTTGAATTTCTTATGTAATTTTACTTCTTTGGGTTGTTTCATCTTTATAACTTCTTGCAAATGGTGTACTTCAGTCAACTTTGAAGTGTGTTTACTCATTATTATTGTGCTTACTAGCAAGAAAGATAATGCTTGTTATTTAATAATTCCCGTACTGCCTCTCATAATCTTTCTTGCGATGAATGATCTGCATAAGTAATAGTTAATTCTTATAAATTTTTTGTTGCATCATGTGGTCTTATTTTTCCTTCCTAGTTAAAGGTCTTATTTCGCCACCCCTTGTCATTGCGACAAAATCGCAGGACGTCTTTGCACTTTCATGCAAAAACTCATTGATCTTGCCTTAACTTTTTTATTTTGTTGTTTTTGTTGCGACAATACGACAGGCCTAAATATTCTTGCGAAAATAAAGCCCCATGACATTGCCGTCGTGCGAAGAAATCGCAGGACGTCTTTACACTTTCATGTATTGACCCATTGATCTCGCCTTATCTTTCTCTTTTGTATTATTGCCTCTTCAGGATTGTCGCACAAATATGACAAGCCTAAATATTCTTGCGAAAATAAAGCCTTGTGACATTTGCATCTTAAGACACTTATCAGCTCCCTAATGGAGGGTGCCGCCCTTATCTTCCCCCTGGTTGCCCCTTCAAGGAGACGTACCTCTACCATACAAGGTTGGCTCCTCCCATCCGGTCTTAACAACAACCAGTTGTTTTCGCAGCCTCTTATCCCTTTTGCCTATATGACTTATGGTTACAAGACTGCAGCCTAAGTGGGGTTTTCTTCGGGCCGAGTGAAGCATAAGTCAAGACTTTCCAAGAATTTCCGAGACGCTTCAAACGCCCCAGGCACTCTTGGCTCAACCGTGTACCTCGGCGCCTTGATCATATGCCGCACTCCTTAGAAGAGACCCTTAGTCGTCCAACCTAAGTCATAAGCTTAGGTTAAAAATCCAAGGTACCTCTCCTGGATGGGCTTTATTGACCCCAAATCTCCATGACTCAGGTTCCAGGGGCGGTGTAACCATTTCGCTGAGCCATGCAACAGGTACCCCCTTCTATGACGCACTTTAGGTCTTACATTTTCCTCTTGCGAAATTTTGATTTCGCGAACTAGGGTGTACGCCATAGTAGGTTCGCCCCTTTCTAGTATGTCATTAATCTTTGATTATCTCTTGTCATTATCTGTGCGAAATTTTCGCGTATTCTTTCTTTGTTTTGGATATGTATAATCTCGCAATTATTCTTTCATAAGATCTTCACATAGATTCATTTTGTTTCAATCATACATCACTTCGCAGTCTACTCTTTCCCAAAACTTTTTATGGGTAATATCTCTTTAAGTACAATCTGTTCCACGGTCTATCAAGTCTATGACCCACATCTTTACCCTCAGGATCCATCAATCTATACGCCCATGTTCCAACTATATCATCCTTAATGATGTAAGGCCCATCCCATTTTTTTGCTAGCTTTTCACCACTTTCTCGCTGATATATTGGTGTTTCTCGCAACACCAAGTCACCTGGTTGAAACTCTCGTGTTTTAACACGTTTATTATATTCTCGGGCTAATCTTCGCTGGTAGTTTTCCATATGTTGTAGAGCCCTTTCTCTTTTTTCTTCTAATTCATCTAACTTGGTTAAAATCATACCCACACTAAGATTTTTCTCCCAAGCCTCTCTTTTTGTTGTGGGAATAATAACTTCTGTTGGTAGCACGACCTCAACTCCATATGTTAAACAGAAAGGTGACATTCCAAAGTAGCTTCTACTTTGGTTGTGTTGTAAGCCCATACCGCATTATGCACTGTTCGCACCATGCTCTATTATGCCCTTCTAATTTCTTCTTCAATATATCTCGTGATTGTCTTATTTGTTGCTTCCGCTTTGTCCATTGGCTTGTGGATATAGAGGGGTTGACTTCCCACATTTTATCTTAAATGCATTGAGTAACATTTCTATGTTCTGCCCTTCAAACTGTTTCCCATTATCAGATACCAATTGTGCGGGAATTCCAAATCTGCAGATGATATTTTCAAATATGAATGTAAAAATGTCTTTGTCGCGAATGTGTTGTACTGCCTTTACTTCTGCCCATTTTGTGAAATAATATGTAGCGACAATTAGATATCTTCTTTGTCCAGATCCCGGTAAAAACGGTCCCACAATGTCTAAACCCCATTTTCCAAAAGGTCATACACTTGTTGAGGATGTTAATGGTGCTCCAGGTGCATGTATTTTCTTTTCGTGTATTTGACAATCTTCGCAACGTCTTGATACTTGTTTAGCATCTTCATGCATATATGGCCAGTAATAACCTTGCATTTTCGCTCTGTATGCCAAAGATCTTCCGCCGCTGTGATTGCCAGCATCCCCACAATGTAACGCCTTTAACACTTCTTCTCCCTCTTTTCGTGTCAAACATCTGAGTGATGGTCCGTTAAAGGATCTCCGATACAATACCCCATCTCTTAGTTCATAATTTGTCGCACGGCTCTTTAATTTGTGTGCCTCCAATCTATTTCTTGGTGTTTCTCCTTTCATCAGATATGCATGAAGTTCTGATCTCCAATCTTCGATATTGGGTACTTGTTCTTCTTTTCCATCTTCTATTATCATTACATCTACCTCTTCTTCTTCTTCTTCTTTATTGATTGATGGCGATAGAAGTGTCTGTATCATTATGCATCTCGCAGTTGGGTCTGTCATCATACTTGAGATAAAAGCAAACGCATCTGCGAGTCTGCTTTCTTTTCTTGATATATGTCTCCATTTTATTTTTGGGATTTTCGCTGACAATTCTTCAACAAGTTTCTTGTATTTCTTCAAGGATGGTTCATTTGTAGTGTATTCTCCTTTTATTTGACGAATGAATAGCTGCGAATCACTGGTGATTCTCACATTTTCCAACTTCATTTCTATTGCGAACTTCAGGGCATGTATCACAACTTCATATTCTGTTTCATTATTGGTGGATGTAAACTCCAATCTAAAGGAAAAAGCCATTTTGGTGCCCTCTGGCGAAATCAAAACAATTCCAACTTCGTTACCTTCCCCATTTGATGATCCATCTACCAATACTTCCCATCTATTTGGTTTTGTTAATAGATCTCTTGGATTTTCATGTTCTTCTTCCACGTCCATCATTTCTTCCACAACTTCATCATCTTCTAGAGGAAATTCTGCTAAGAAATCTGCGACAACTTGTGATTTGGGTGAAGATAATATTTCATATTTGATTTCGAAATTTCCTACTTGTGCATTCCATCTCTCAACTCTGCCTGACCTTTTTGAATTCTTCATTACTGATTCAATTGGTACCTTTGTCAACACCCTTATTTTATGCGCCTGAAAATATATTCGAAGTTTAAATGTTGCATAAACTAATGCCAAAATTAGTTTTTCAATTTTTGAATAATTTTTCTCTGCGACATTGAAGGTTTTGCTGATGTAATAGATTGGTCTCTCCACTCCTGCGTCTACTCGTAATAACACAACACTTAATGCATGCGAAGTTGTCGCAAGATAGATTAATAATTCTTCTCCTGGTTCTGCTTTTTGCAAAATAGATATATTCATCAGATGTTCTTTTATTCCTTGAAAAGCTTTCTCGCATTCATCTGTCCATCTAAACTTCGTTCCCTTTTTGAGTATGTTGAAAAAATGTTTACATTTGTCTGATGATCGCGAAATGAACCTTCCTAACGAAACTAAGAGTCCGTTTAACTTATATACATCTTTTACCGTCGCTGGTGTTGGCATGTCACGAATTGCTTGCACTTTCTCTGGATCAACTTGTATTCCTTCTTTTGATACAATGTAGCCTAAAATTTTTCCTGACGCAACCCCAAAGATACACTTCTCTGGATTTACTTTGATGTTAAAATGCCTCACTTGTTCAAAAACTTCCCTCAGATCCCCGATGATAGGTGTTGTAAAACACCTAATTTTATATCTAGTATTTATGCTTTCTTTGCTATTGTCTTTGAGAATTGTGTCTCTTATGTTTGATTTTGAGTTTATCAGGTGCAATGGAGTCATTTGGAGCGAAATAAGGAAAAATTACCCATTTGGAGCAAAAAGGCAACAAGGTCAATTCACAGGTGATATTCGGAGCATGCAAGGTCGCGCAAGAGAGGAGTTATGCGTGAAATTAAGTTGTCAGTCTCCTAGAGCTGACAGAACTGAGCATCTGGTTAGCCCTTAACCACCACAACGAGTGCCAATATCCGATCCGTACGATTGGACTCAATTAAGCCGAGTTGTTTCTCAGACAACTCAAGTTTTTCTCCCATCTTTTGCTTTACTACATCTCACCTGAAAACAAAAAATGGAGGTGCGGCTGAATTCAGGGTTGTGTTGAGTTGAGAGAGGAATTCATGTGAGAAATTCAGGGGAGATTGAAGTGGGTACTGTTCAGAGAGGAATGAGATCGAGGGGATTTGTTTTTGTGAAGTGTGGTGGTTCGATAAATAGTGATCTGAGATAGAAGAGATCTGCTGATGCAAGCAATTGACGCTTGAATTGAAGTTGGGTTTTGTGAGTTTAAACTCAGCTGAAGAAATTAAAGTTACGATTCATGGCTGGAGAGTTGAGAGTTGTTGCCGGTGATGAAGACAAGAAGGAGATCTGGGTGTTCTGATGGAGGATTTTAAAAAAGATTCAGAGCTGATTGAGTTTAAATGAACTGAGAAGAGATTTGAGTTGATGAATTCGATTCTAGTGAAGCTGTTGTTCTTATGAGGAGAAATTAGGGTTCTTATGGTGATTCAAGTGAAACTGTGAGATTCAATGGAATCTGAGCTCAATCTCAGTAATAAGGAGGTGGGTTTGAGGATTAATTGGATTCTGATGATTGAATTGGTCGATGTTGGTCATTGTTGCTGCTACTGAGATGGATTGAGCTTTGGAAATAAATGTGTTGTAATTGCAGATGCGGGTGTAGTTCAAGTTAGGGTTGAGCTGAATTAGAACCTGAGACAATGTGGAATGAGGTTGTTATGAGGGTTGTCCATAGGGATCGAGTTGAAATGGCAAGGCTGTAGAGGTAGAAGTAGTCTGTGAGAGACATGGAGCCAATGAACTTGTGTAGATGAATGTTAGGCTGCTGGTGTTCAAATGGAACTGAGTTCAAGAAGATGAGCTGGAGATTGAGTCTGGCAATGCAGTAGGAGAATGGAATAGCTGCTGTGTGTGTGTGGCCTTGAAGCAGCAGGTTATGGAGAATGGCTCAGGTGTATCACTGAGTGGAGGCTGTGTTGCAGTGAAGGGGGGATTGCAGGTGCTGGCCTGGGAGTGTGTTATGGCCTGAGCTAGTGGTAGCTAGCAATTGTGCTTTCGATGAGAAGCAGGGAGAGATATGGGAGCCGTTCTTGCAGGTTGTAATGCATTTTGCAGGTGGACTGTGAGGTGTGTTGTAGGCTCAGATGCATATTACAAGTATTGCATGTGATATGTTGTTGCCTGATAGGAGAGAGGAAGGGAACTAGCAGATGGTGTGGTTGTAAAGATGCAGGTGGTGTTGGTTCATGACTGAGAAGAAGGGTTAAGCTCATGATGGCTCAGGTGTTTGAGCTGATATTGCAGTGGTGGCTGTAAGCTAAGAAAACTGAGCTGGAACTGGTGCTTTGCAGTGAGAAGCATTGATTGAGCAAAAGAAATACGTAGAGGAGGTTGTAGTAGCAAGGGCCGGGAAGTAAGAATGAATGCGCAACTCGGATAAGTGTGTTTTGGTGTTTGTGACAAGAAACTCGAGTTGCGTACTGTGCTCTGGTGGTGGTATTGCGGTGTTGCGGGGTGTGTGGTTGTGACAGGTGGAATGCGGTAAGAATGCACAGAGGAGATGGCGATCTCGGGTGGTTGTGTTGGTGCTAGAATGGAGTCTGCGGGTGAAGCGATTGCGTGTAGCGCAGCTGACTACGATCGAGTCAGGTTGAAATCGAGCTGAAAATGCTCAAATCGGATGGATAAATGAGCTGGTTTGGAACTCGCAAAGTAGGTGCACAACCATCTTGGCCGGAAGGAAGCTTGGATGCGTCATCATTGTGCAACAAAGCTCTAGCCTCATGCGAAATGGTCAGAAGCCGAGAACAAGTCACCGAGTTAGCCTTAACTCGGACCGACTCATCTGACTGGTACCGACTGACTCAATACATCACTGACTCAGAGTTGACTCAGTTGACTGACCGAGTTGACTCAGTGATTTGGTCCTGACTCGTTGACCGGTAATCGGGCGGACTTTGCCGGTCACCGGAACTGTTTTCCGGCACTTCTCCGGCCGATTTCGGCCACAATACCATTTTCCTAGCGACGACTTTTTGGACATATTTTCTACACGGGTTTCTTTCTCTTATGGGCTTGGTGGATTTTTATCTAATGGACTTTAAAGACTTGACCTAATTTTGGAAGGAAGGAAAAGCTATAAAAGAAGAATTCTACAACTTTTGGAATGAGATCTTATTCTTGGAACTTTGGAGAGCCACTTTTGTTTACGCTTCTAGGGTTTGCTTTTGTTGTTCTTCTTCTTTATTCAACTTATATTTTTGGTGATGAACTCCATAGCTATGAGTAGCTAAATTCTCTGTTATTGGTTAAGGATATAGTCCGATTTCTAAAACTTGTGTTTGCTTTATGTATTAGTTTTGTCTCTTGATTATCGTTCAATTCTCTACTGTTTTTATGATCACATGATTGAAGTATTGTGATAGGATTATGATGTTTGATTAGTTAAGTGGCCAATTAATTGAACTTGCATCTTAGTCCATAGCTATTTTAGGGTTTTTCATCAAGCGATAACCTTGAATACAAGTAGCATGATATGTTTACGGTTTGTAGTGATACACTCTCGTAATCATATGTAGAGTTTGACCATTGTCCGAATTGTTATGTGCAACGCATGACAATTGCATTGATTAGCCTATTTCTGAAATTTAATGCTCCTAGGAATTGAACTTGATTAGCGCAAGGCGTTAGGTTATTCTTTAGGTAGAATTCACATACGCAGCTCTAATGTGTGTGTTGATGAACTTGAGAAATTAATAGATTATCTTGGTCTCTTGATTCTCTAGGCTTTTGATAACACAAGAGATTAAATTGTAATCTAATCACATATGCAAGCACATGTCGAAGATTGAAGATGAATTCCTTGACCAATATCTTTCTCCATTGATTACTTTCTACAATTTACTTTGCTTTTAATTTGTTTTTATTGCTTAAATAGAAATAAGAAATCCCCCCAATTGGTTACTTTAAGAAATTGATTACGAAATAACTACAATCGCCTCTCTGTGGATACGAACTCTTTCTTATCATATACTTTAGGAAAGTGAAATTATTTTTGACGCATACGACAGCGATCACCCGACATGATCTTTTGCTTCTTTACTTTTTATTAACATGTCATCTACATATACCTCTAACGTTTTGTGTATCCACTTCGCGAACACCTTCTCTACCATCCTTTGGTATGTTGCTCCAGCATTTCGCAAACCAAATGGCATTTTTGTATAACAGTATAACCCTCTTGGAGCGAAAAAAGCAGTATGTTCTTGATCTTCTTCAGCGAGAGGGATTTGATTGTAGCCTTTGTATCCGTCTAGAGAAGATATTCTATCATTTCCCGCTGCTGATTCAACCATTTGTGGAATATCTGGTAACGGAAAACTGTCTTTCGGACAAGCTTTATTTATATCAGTAAAGTCTATACAAATTCTTATCCCCTTATACTTCTTTGGGACCACAACCATGTTTGCTATCCACTCCGGATATTTAGCTTGTCTTATGATTCCTGCATCAAGCATCTTCTGCAACTCTTCTTCTATTTGGGGATGATATGTTGTTGCGATTTTTCTGATTCTTTGTTTGAATGGCCTTGCATTTTTGTCAATCTCCAACCTATGACACGCCACAGACGGATCTATTCTCGGCATCTCATCCATGTTCCATGCGAAAATATCTTTATATTCTCGCAACAGACTAATAGTTCTTTCTTCTTCATCTGCCTCCATCTTAGTCCCAATTTTTAGTATTTTGGGTTCTTCTTTGGTTCCAACATTCACTTCCTTTGTTGGTTCCGCCGCGGTGTAACTGGTCTCAGGTTCTCCCATAGGTGTTGGTTCTTTTATCTCCTTCGCAAGTTCATTCCCTTCTTCCGAAATTTCGCTGGGTATTCCTTTTCCTTCCTCTGCTCTTATCATGTAAGTTCTAAATTCTTCTTCTTTCTTTGCCTCCTTCGCCATTTTTCTGCGATTTTTTCGCTTCTTTGCGCGTCCTTCATACTGCTTCACTTCAATTTGATAACATAATTTCGCTTTATCAACATCCCCTCTAATTTCACCAATCCCACTCGGCATAGGAAATTTAATGCATTAATGTAATGTTGACGCTACGGCTTTAATTGCGTGTATCCATGGCCTTCCCAACAACATGTTGTATGGCGATTACATATCCACCACACATAGTGTCACTCGTGTTTCAATCTCTCCTAGCAAAATTCGCATCTCTATTTCCCCTTTTGGTTTTGTTGTAGATTTTCCAAAGCCATGAATATGATACGTTGAGGGAGACATCTCTTCATTTTTGTACCCCATTCCTTTGTATGCATGGTAAAACATTATATCCACCGAACTCCCTGTATCCACCAAAGTTCTGTTTACCGCCCATTCTTCCATAGTTTTTGTTGATTTCCCCCTTTCTTTCCGTGTGGTTAATGTGATTACCAAAGGAGATGTGTGGCTCAAATTTTCTCTTGGTATCTCTGCTGCTGTGAATGTAATTTTCTGTTTTTTCCCAATCTTTCAAGGGTGATACCTTCTCCACCGTCATGATTTTCTTTCCTTCAAAATCTCGTTTATGTATTCTCCCTCTGATGTTTTCATGGAATTCATTAATCATTGTTTTTGTAATCAAACTACACTCCAACCTTCTGTTGCATTCCTTGACTTTAATTCTCTCTTCCTTAACTGATTTAT
Source organism: Papaver armeniacum (assembly GCA_023531295.1). Taxonomy (NCBI): domain Eukaryota; kingdom Viridiplantae; phylum Streptophyta; class Magnoliopsida; order Ranunculales; family Papaveraceae; genus Papaver; species Papaver armeniacum. The sequence goes on along the minus strand of JAJJWW010011274.1, from coordinate 57,067 downwards.
CGATTTGTTTCATCATTTTCTTGATTTGAAAAGTCTTAATAACAATCTTTAATCTTATATGCCAGTCCCTGTTTCTAGCGCCATTATGTAGTTGTAGGAAATCCCACAATACATCCCTCACAAGAATTCATAATAATCAACACATCTTTAAGATCAACAATCACACTTTTTATTAATTGAATTTAGGAATTTTACAAGGAGGAAATGAAATCAAGAATACAACTACTGTTCTAGACTTTCTCGCTCCTCAAAACTTTCTCTCCACTCTAAAAAAGATCTCCCCATCCTTAAGCCTGTTCGGCTCTTTATATAGGATATTACATAATGGGTGACAGCTAAGCTGTCCTTTATTTTCGGATCTGGCTTGCGATATTATCGCAAGTATACAGATGTTAGATTTCGCAATATTCCTAAATCTCGCTAGGTCTCCACATCTTCCTCGTGTTTAGGCTGTCGTCATCTGTCGCGTCATTTCTGTAACCAATCTGCGATATCTTCGCAGTGTGTTGTTCAAAGATTTCGCAAAGGTATTGATGTTGCGATATTCTGATCCTACATCTAGCGCCATTATGTAGTTGCAGGAAATCCCACAATACATACCTCACAAGAATTCATAATAATCAACCCATCTTTAATATCAACAATCACACTTTTTATTGATTGAGTTTAGGAATTTTACAAGGAGGAAATGAAATCAAGAATACAACTACTGTTCTAGACTTTCTCTGTCCTCAAAACTTTCTCTAAACTCTAAAAAGATCTCCCCATCCTTAAGCCTGTTCGGCTCTTTATATAGGATATTACATAATGGGTGACAGCTAAGCTGTCCTTTATTTTCGGATCTGGATTGCGATATTCTCGCAAGTATACAAATGTTAAATTTCGCAACACTCCTAAATCTCGCTAGGTCTCCACATATTTCTCGTGTTTAGACTGTCGTCATCTGTCGCGTCATTTCTGTAATCAATCTGCGATGTCTTCGCAATGTGTTGTATAATGGTTTCACAATGGTATTGATGTTGCGATATTCTGATCCTACATCTTGCCTCTTCTCATGTCTTCTCTGCGAAGGAGAGAATGTCATGAGAATTAGTGTTTCAAAATGCCGCAGCCGTTCATTTTTCCATATTCTTCTGTATTGACATGATTCTGTATTTTTACGCATAATTCATTACACGTATCTCTTCTTCCATCCATTTCTTGACACGTCCTTTTCAACCGCTATTTCTCAACCGTTCACGTCTACTCTTCGCATTAAATGTGTTTATCTTCTCGAGAATTCTTCTCTCTATATATATTCTTCTCATTCTTCTCTTCTTCTTTTTTACTTTCCTTCTTATCTTGCAACTTTTCTTCACCGTTTCTCCGTAAATTCCTCTCCTGCTGCTGTAAATTTTCTTGTTTTTACCTCTTTTGATCTTTAATTTTTTTTCTTCATTCCCATACTTAAAATGCCTCCAGTTGGTCGCAAATATGAAACTTCTCTTGAAGGAATTCAGAAAGATCTCAAAGAGAGGGGTTTTACATTAACCACCATTCCCAATCAATGAGCTAAATCCATTCTTTCTGCTAAACTGTTTTCTGATCATCATTGTGATGATAAAGAAATCATAGTTTCGCTTGGTCAGATTCTCGCTGGCCTTCCCATTCCTCTCTATGATCCTAACCTTCCTTTGTTTTACGAAATTCTTGCTCACGCGAACTTCTCGCGAGCCATCTACAAATTGAGTGGGGATTACATTCGTTTAATTCTTGAATTCGCTAACCGTGGTGCTGGTAAAGGGTCTCTTTATCAAAAAGAAGCTAGGGATCCAAATTTTAAGGAGTTGGAAATACTCGCCGAAAAATATACAGTAGAGGGCTTCTTTGAAAATTATGAATTAATACCCATGAAGAAAGATAGTACTCGCTGGGGGGCCGCTTGAAGAGAAAAAATAACATTGCTGATGATAAAGTACTTATGCAAGATATTGACTGGCATTCTGGCAAGAATAATACTCCTCGTCACTCTAAAGATGACAGATGGTGTGTCTTTCCACTGATTTTGAAGGGGCCTTATATTTCAGGTTCAAATGTGATTCCTGCGAATCTCGTTACTTATCAACCTTGGGTATTCAATTGGCCCGAGAAAGAGAAAGAGGTATGTCTTCAAATCTTACTCATTTCATAATCTTTCATTTATTTTTACTTTCTTGTTCTCTAATTCTTGCGAAAATTTTAGATTAAAAAGCTGAGATCAAGCTACAACAGGACTGGGAAAACTAGCACTTTATCTGCTCTTCGCTCCATCACGGATGAAGTAAGAAACACCTTTTTTTTTTTTTTTTTTTTTTACTTTTAACAATATTGTTGCCTCTGTTTCTTATCTTCATTTGTGTGCGAAGATTGGTGTTGTAGTTGTTGAAGAAGAAGGATCTAAGGTTGAGAAGACCAAAGGCAAAGGTAAAGGTTCTCTTCGCAAGGAGAAATCTGCTGCCCCACCTTCAAAGAAACGAAAAGTTCATTCTCCTTCTCCTTCAAATCTTCAGTCTGGCGAAAGTTATGATGATGATGATAATAATGATGTTGATATCTCTTTCGCAAGGGAAGATTTTCCACCTGAATCTTCAATGGCACAATTGTCTAGCATCTTCTCTGACTCCATGCAAGGGATCGGGGATGATCATCTCACTAGCACATGCAAAGCTCTTTCGAATATCTGTGATGCCCCTTTACTGGATGGTGATGATTCTCTTCATGGAGTCTCCAGATCAGTGACTCCTATCTTTCTGAATTCATTTGGTATCTTGGTATGCCTTCGATTCTCTATTTCTTCATAATTATGATTTAAAGTTATACTATAACTTGACAATTTCTTTATCTTCCTTCGCAGACTGGGAAGGCTTCATTCGCCGTTGCCTCAGATTTGGAAAAAAGACGTGGGATTCTTGAAAAGAAGAATCTTCAACTTCGCAAGAGAAACGAAGAAGTGGAAGCTGAAGCTGTTGATCTTCACGAAAAGAACAGACAATTGGAAGTTGATTCTTCCACTCAAAAGAACAAAATATCTAGTCTTCAATATGCCAATAAGCAACTTTATGGTATGAAATTTTTCTCTTTTCCTTTATTTTGTTTTCTCATTATCCTCCCTCATCTGATTTATCATTTTCGCAGACGTCTATGATCTTTCTGATGAAGCCATTCTCCTTCACTCATTCCCAATTCTATGGATAATAATACCCTTCTTGATCACCTTAATAATTCTTTGAATAGTTTTTCAAATGACAAGATTAAATCTCTTCCCAAAAATGAACTCAGATCCAAACTTCGCCTCTTAGAAATTGACCATAGATCCAGCTTGGGCTTAGCAAACAAATTGAAGCGCTTCTATCTTAACTCTAAAGAGGAAATTAATACATTAAGAACCAAGATCAGTGATCTCATAGATGATAAAGATCGTATCGCTAGACAAGGTGCTCAAACGTTCCAAAATTCCAAGGAACTCTTCTTGAGGTTCAAATTGAACGAGATGAATCTAATCGCAAAAATGTTGTACTTAACGAAAGAGAGAATCAAATTCGCTCCCTTCTTCTCATAAATAATGATGATGAATTCGCTTGGGCTGCGAAAGTTCTAGATGACGCCAGAAATAATCTAGGTGTAAATGTTAGTCTTCAAGCTGAGCACACGGCCTTGATTAGGGATATGATTTCTGACAGAGAAGGTTGTTAATTTTTTTCTTTATTAATTGTTTGTCTTTCATAAATTATCATCAAGTTGTTGATTCATTGTTATATGTTCGCATGAGTTGAAGAGAGATTTCGCAAAAGAATTGAAGAACTTGAGTCTGAAAAGGAGCAGCTCGCAAAGGATCTTTCTTCTCGCAATGATAAATGTTCTAGACTGAAGAGTCAATTAAAGATTACTGTTGCGAACTTTAAGAATGACGCTATTCTTTTTCGCAATCAAACTATTAAGAAGGTCTGTGATGACAATAACATCCTTCATTCCACATACCCTTGCCTCTTAGAAGAAATTCCAAAGAATGTACCTCCTCTGGATATCTCTGACAGTGATGCTAGTGAAGAAGAGAAATCTGATGAAGGTGAAGAAGAAGAAGAATTTGATGAAGAAGAAGAAGAAGAAGAATCAAACAAGAAATAGTTATGTTTCCTTCTCTCTCTTTTTGTAATATCTGTACGTTCGTTCTTTAGTCTCTTATCTTTGTAATTTTTTGCTGCAAATTTCTTCAACCTTCAAATGCAAGTTCTACCTTTTTTGTTTCTTCCTGCACATATTAAAAAAGCAATTCTTTTTTGCAATATGGTTAATCAATATATAATTATTAATATTTCAATTCATGCGTGCGTAAATCTATCATATGGATACGAATAACATGTTCTTATTCTATTCATTCCCATACTTGCCTATGTTATTCGTATCCAAATGAAAGATTAAGCAAGTTACTTTTGAATAGCAACATGTATTTATGCCTCAGTTTCGCAGGTGTTTCTGCAGAATCTTCGCAATTAGGTATTTCTTGGTTTTTCCCAAGATTTCATTCTTTCTGGTATTCTTATGTGGTCTTATTTTGCCTTCCTAGTTAAAGGTCTTATTTTGCCACCTCTTGTCATTGCGAAAAAATCGCAGGACGTCTTTGCACTTGCATGCAAAAACCCATTGATCTTGCCTTAACTTTTTTCTTTTGTTGCGACAATATGACAGGCCTAAATATTCTTCCGAAAATAAAGCCCCATGACATTGCCGTCGTGTGACGAAATCACAGGACGTCTTTACACTTTCATGTATTGACCCATTGATCTCGCCTTATCTTTCTCTTTTGTATTATTTCCTCTTCAGGATTGTCGCACAAATATAACAAGCCTAAATATTCTTGCCAAAATAAAGCCTCGTGACATTTGCGTCTTAAGACACTTATCAGCTCCCTAATGGAGGGTGCCGCCCTTATCTTCCCCTTGGTTGCCCCTTCAAGGAGACGTACCTCTACCATACAAGGTTGGCTCCTCCCATCCGGTCTTAACAACAACCAGTTGTTTTCGCAGCCTCTTATCCCTTTTGCCTATATGGCTTATGGTTACAAGACTGCACCCTAAGTGGGGTTTTCTTCGGGCCAAGTGCAGCATAATTCAAGACTTTCCAAGAATGGCCGAGACGCTTCAAACGCCCCAGGCACTCTTGGCTCAACCGTGTACCTCGGCGCCTTGATCGATGCCGCACTCCTTAGAAGAGACCCTCGCCGTCCAACCTAAGTCATAAGCTTAAGTTGAAAATCCAAGGTACCTCTCCCGGATGGGCTTTATTGACCCCAAATCTCCATGACTCGGTTCCGGGGCGGTGTAACCTTTTCACGAGCCATGCAACAGTACCCCCTTCTATGACGCACTTTAGGTCTTACATTTGCCTCTTGCGAAATTTTGATTTCGCGAACTAGGGTGTACACCATAGTAGGTTCGCCCCTTTCTGATTGTTTTGTTTCTTCTTCTGCATATCAGCTCTTTTGTAATTTCGCAATCTCATTTTTGTCATTCATAATTTTTTTTTTTTTTTTTTTTTTTGCAACAAATCAGTCATACATCTTTCTTTCTTCTCTCAATTTTACTTTTGCAGTCATAAAATCAGCAAATACATTCACGCTTTAAGTCTCTTACCTCTGCTACTTTCTGCCTCTGCATTTTTGAAATTTTCTGTTATTTCCTTACCTTTTGCGAAATCTTCGTCGCTTCTTACCTTCAGCAAGCATTGGTTTCACATCGTTTTTTCTTCTCTCTGTTCTATTGCATCTACCATCAATCTTTCACTTTTTTGTCTTTCTCTGATGTTATGTTTCCAATTCTTCTTCTTTGCAGCTATTTCTTCGCAAGATTCTACATCAATTTCATAACACTTCTTTCCTTCAATCCATTTCCTTTTATGATGCCAATACATCACCAGTAAGAATCACCAGTTGAATGACATTAATTAATCCAATCTTCTTTCTATTATGTAGTTGCAGGAAATCCCACAATACATCCCTCACAAGAATTCATAATAATCAACACATCTTTAAGATCAACAATCACACTTTTTATTAATTTAATTTAGGAATTTTACAAGGAGGAAATGAAATCAAGAATACAACTACTGTTCTAGACTTTCTCTCTCCTCAGAACTTTCTCTCCACTCTAAAAAAGATCTCCCCATCCTTAAGCCTGTTCGGCTCTTTATATAGGATATTACATAATGGGTGACAGCTAAGCTGTCCTTTATTTTCGGATCTGGCTTGCGATATTATCGCAAGTATATAAATGTTAGATTTCGCAATATTCCTAAATCTCGCTAGGTCTCCACATCTTACTCGTGTTTAGGCTGTCGTCATCTGTCGCGTCATTTCTGTAACCAATCTGCGATATCTTCGCAGTGTGTTGTTCAAAGATTTCGCAAAGGTATTGATGTTGCGATATTCTGATCCTACATCTTGCCTCTTGTCATGTCTTCTCTTCGAAGGAGAGAATGATATGAGAATTAGTGTTTCAAAATGCCGCAATTGTTCATTTCTTTCCTTAAGTTTTCTACCGACAAGATTCCACAAATTAAGCATAACTGCTTACACGTGTCAAATATTCCCCTACCCACCGGCACATTCAATGCTAACCGGTCATCATTTTTTTTGTCTATTTAAGAAGAGATTTATCATAGAAATAGTTTCTTTCTTTTACTTCGACTTCTTCATCTCCACATTCTCTGTAAATCTTTATCGTCTGCAACTTTTTTCGAATTCATCTTTGTGCTACTGTTTTTATGGAGTCATCAAGGTTTGCTGACTTTGCTGAAACTGATCCCATCTACTGAAATTGTCTTATTTGATTTTGTTCATCTTTATGTAATTCCCATACTGTTTCTGTTTCAGCAAAAGCACCTCTAGCATCAAATTCACGGTCCAAGACCCTAATATTCCCAAGGGTTCACAGCAAAGAGTCGCTGTAAACAAAAGAAAGCCTGCGAATAGCAAGGTAGTAAGAAACACTATTCTTTTAATAACAATATTGTTGCCTCTATTTCTTATTTGAATTTTGATTCGCAGGGTGATGGAAATTTCAACAAATCCCACAAAAGATCTCGCCACCTTAAAAATGTTGAAACTTCCGTCCCATTTCCTATATTTAATCCTTCAATATCTCCTGTAATATCTTCGCAAGCTGAATCCTTACTTCCTGTTCGTGAAGGCATCGCCACAGATTTCTCCCCTGTAACTGATCTTTCTGTAGTTGAAATTCCTTTTAATAACCCTGTTGCGAATGAACCCTTCTCTTCTCCTGCTGTCAATACCTCTCATCTTGACACCACCTCAACCCCAGTCATTAATCTTCGTCAAATTTCATCTTCGAATGACGCATATATAACAAAGAATGATTCAATTCCCCAACCTTCTGTCATCACCACTTGTTCACCTGAATCTCTCCCTTTTACTAAAGAAACTTTGGAAGGAATAGATATTGCTTTCAAGGTTTTATCAGATGTTCTGGATGATGTCAAGAAATCTTCCGTTGATCCTATAAAATTTGGTGTCTGCGAAATTTTGAGTAAGTATTTTGGCTCTGACAGAATGATTTCGCAAACATCCTTTGAGAAAGAAGTTGAAACTTTAAAGGAGAATCTCCAAGCCATGACTTTGAAATGTGACACTCTTCATCTTGAAAATCAAAAGCTTCAGAATGTCTCACTAGATCGTGACAATTTTCGCAAGAAGAACGAATAATTAAAAGGTACAATTTTTTTTTTTTTTTTTTTTTTTTAAAATCACTTGTTCGCCCTTTAAGTTTTAAACCAGAAACGAATAATGGAGATATATCAGCTTGAATCCATCGCTGAAGAAGCCCGTGTAAATAGAGATGCTTGGATGGATCAATATAACCAATTAGATAACCTTCATACATACTCTGTCGATCAAATAGATAACCTTACCAAGGAGAATACTCAATTAATTCAGAAGCAAAACTTGTTAAGTAGTGAATTATCTCGCCTCTCTTATGCTTTGACTAAAGCTAATTTGGAGTTGGAAACTTTATCAGATTATAATAAAACCCTATCTCAAGAGAAGCGAATTCTTTTAAATAAGGTGGCGATCTCTTCGCAACAACTTAACATTTGCCAAAAAGTATGTAACGATCAAGAACAATCTCTCTGCTCATTGAGAAATAAACTTAAAGAAGTAACAGAATCATCTACTGCTGAGAGAGACAAACTTATTCAGGGTATAATAACTTTAAGTGTAAAGGCAAGTCAACTCAAAGATCAATATTCCAAGCTCGAAGAATCCTACACTTCTCTTGCGAAGGAAAACACCTTACTCATTTCTAACGAAAAGAATCTTCGATCTCGCCTGAAAGGTTTAGTTGGAGATAAGTTTGACGACGCAATGGACCACTTGGAGAATAGTTGCTTGGCTTTAACCAAATATCTTATCTCGCAAAAGGAAGGTAGTCATAAAATTTGACTGCCTCAACCATTTCTTCTTTGTTAAGTCTTTTTATGATATTTTCCTCGCGAATCCTTCGCCTGAATAATTTTCTGTATTCTTTGTTTTCGCAGAATCTGAGAAAAATCTTCATTCCTCCATTTCTGTTTTGGAGTCTAAATTCGGCAAAATTCGCAAAGAGAATGCATTACTTGCCTCTACCCTTGCTCGTTCTCGCGATCGGGCAGAAAGAAGATTTGATTATCTTGCTTATTTCAAAGATGTGCAAAGTAGGAATCATGAGAAAGCATTCCTTCGCCAAGCTCATCTCAGGGCTGAAGTTCTTGTGAATGATATCTTGTTGTCCAAATCTCTTCCTCCTATATCTGTCAAACCTTTGGAAGTAGATGACGATGAAGTTCCTTGTTCTCTTGATAGTGATTATTATTATGAAAGTGGCGAAGATCTCGCAAATGAAGAAGAAATTCCTACTAATGATGTAACTGTTGATGATAACCCAAATGAAAAAGAGACTAGAGTAAACCAGAATGAAGGAAGGACTGGCGAAAGTGAGAAAACTGGCGAAGAACACCCATTATCTCCTTCTGGCGAAAAAATTGATGAAAATATTTCATCTTCTCCTGGCAAAACTAACATTGAAGTTTGAATTTCTTATATAATTTTACTTCTTTGGGTTGTTTCATCTTTATAACTTCTTGCAAATGGTGTACTTCAGTCAACTTTGAAGTGTATTTACTCATTATTATTGTGCTTACTAGCAAGAAAGATAATGCTTGTTATTTAATAATTCACGTACTGCCTCTCATTATCTTTCTTGCGATGAATGATCTGCATAAGTAATAGTTAATTCTTATAAATTTTTTGTTGCATCATGTGGTCTTATTTTTCCTTCCTAGTTAAAGGTCTTATTTCGCCACCCCTTGTCATTGCGACAAAATCGCAGGACGTCTTTGCACTTGCATGCAAAAACCCATTGATCTTGCCTTAACTTTTTTCTTTTGTTGTTTTTGTTGCGACAATATGACAGGCCTATATATTCTTCCGAAAATAAAGCCCCATGACATTGCCGTCGTGCGACGAAATCGCAGAACGTCTTTACACTTTCATGTATTGACCCATTGATCTCGCCTTATCTTTCTCTTTTGTATTATTGCCTCTTCAGTATTGTCGCACAAATATGACAAGCCTAAATATTCTTGCGAAAATAAAGCCTCGTGACATTTGCGTCTTAAGACACTTATCAGCTCCCTAATGGAGGGTGCCGCCCTTATCTTCCCCCTGGTTGCCCCTTCAAGGAGACGTACGTACCTCTACCATACAAGGTTGGCTCCTCCCATCCGGTATTAACAACAACCAGTTGTTTTCGCAGCCTCTTATCCCTTTTGCCAATATGGCTTATGGTTACAAGACTGCACCCTAAGTGGGGTTTTCTTCGGGCCGAGTGCAGCATAATTCAAGACTTGCCTAGAATGGTCGAGACGCTTCAAACGCCCCAGACACTCTTGGCTCAACCGTGTACCTCGGCGCCTTGATTAAATGCCGCACTCCTTAGAAGAGACCCTCAGTCGTCCAACCTAAGTCATAAGCTTAGGTTGAAAATCCAAGGTACCTCTCCTGGATGGGCTTTATTGACCCCAAATCTCCATGACTCGGGTTCCAGGGCGGTGTAACCTTTTCGCTGAGCCATGCAACAGGTACCCCCCTTCTATGACGTACTTTAGGTCTTACATTTTCCTCTTGCGAAATTTTGATTTCGCGAACTAGGGTGTACGCCATAGTAGGTTCGCCCCTTTCTAGTATGTCATTAATCTTTGATTATCTCTTGTCATTATCTGTGCGAAATTTTCGCGTATTCTTTCTTTGTTTTGGATATGTATAATCTCGCAATTATTCTTTCATAGGATCTTCACATAGATTCATTTTTTTTGAATCATACATCACTTCGCAGTCTACTCTTTCCCAAAACCTTTTATGGGTAATATCTCTTTAAGTACAATCTGTTCCACGGTCTATCTAGTATATGACCCACATCTTTACCCTCAGGATCCATCAATCTATATGCCCCTGTTCCAACTATATCCTTAATGATGTAAGGCCCATCCCATTTTTTTGCTAGTTTTCCACCACTTTCTCGCTGATATATTGGTGTTTCTCGCAGCACCAAGTCACCTGGTTGAAACTCTCGTGTTTTAACACGTTTATTATATTCTCGGGCTAATCTTCGCTGGTAGTTTTCCATATGCTGTAGAGCCCTTTCTCTTTTTTCTTCTAATGCATCTAACTTGGTTAAAATCATACCCGCACTAAGATTTTTCTCCCAAGCCTCTCTTTTTGTTGTGGGAATAATAACTTCTGTTGGTAGCACGGCCTCAACTCCATATGTTAAACAGAAAGGTGACATTCTAGTAGCTTCTCGCCTGGTAGTGTTGTAAGCCCATACTGCATTATGCACCTGTTTGCACCATGCTCTATTATGCCCTTCTAATTTCTTCTTCAATATATCTGCGATTGTCTTATTTGTTGCTTCTGCCTGTCCATTGGCTTGTGGATATAAAGATGTTGACTTCCCACATTTTATCTTAAATGCATTGAGTAACATTTTTATGTTCTGCCCTTCAAACTGTTTCCCTTTATCAGATACCAATTGTGCGGGAATTCCAAATCTGCAGATGATATTTTCAAATATGAATGTAAAAATGTCTTTGTCGCGAATGTGTTATACTGCCTTTACTTCTGCCAATTTTGTGAAATAATCTGTAGCGATAATTAGATATCTTCTTTGTCCGGATCCCGGTAAAAACGGTCCCACAATGTCTAAACCCCATTTTCCAAAAGGCCATACACTTGTTGAGGATGTTAATGGTGCTCCAGGTGCATGTATTTTCTTTTGTGTCTTTGACAATCTTCGCAACGTATTGATACTTGTTTAGCATCTTCATGCATATATGGCCAGTAATAACCTTGCATTTTCGCTCTGTATGCCAAAGATCTTCCGCCGCTGTGATTGGCAGCATCCCCACAATGTAACGCCTTTAACACTTCTTCTCCCTCTTTTCGTGTCAACATCTGAGTGATGGTCCGTTAAAGGATCTCCGATACAATACCCCATATCTTAGTTCATAATTTGTCGCACGACTCTTTAATTTGTGTGCCTCCAATCTATTTCTTGGTGTTTCTCCTTTCATCAGATATGCATGAAGTTCTGATCTCCAATCTTCGATATTGGGTACTTGTTCTTCTTTTCCATCTTCTATTATCATTACATCTACCTCTTCTTCTTCTTCTTTATTGATTGATGGAGATAGAAGTGTCTGTATCTTTATGCATCTCGCAGTTGGGTCTGTCATCATACTTGAGATAAAAGAAAACGAATATGCGAGTCTGTTATCTTTTCTTGATATATGTCTCCATTTTATTTTTGGGATTTTCGCTGACAACTCTTCAACAAGTTTCTTGTATTTCTTCAAGGATGGTTCATTTGTAGTGTATTCTCCTTTTATTTGACGAATGACTAGCTGCGAATCACTGGTGATTCTCACATTTTCCAACTTCATTTCTATTGCGAACTTCAGGACACACCAGAACCATTAAAAAAAATAATTATGAATGACAAAAATGAGATTGCGAAATTACAAAAGAGCTGATATGCAGAAGAAGAAACAAAACAATCAGAAAGGGGCGAACCTACTATGGCGTACACCCTAGTTCGCGAAATCAAAATTTTGCAAGAGGTAAATGTAAGACCTAAAGTGCGTCATAGAAAAGGGTACCTGTTGCATGGCTCAGCGAAAAGGTTACACCGCCCCTGGAACCTGAGTCATGGAGATTTGGGTCAATAAATCCCATCCAGGAGAGGTACCTTGGATTTTCAACTTAAGCTTATGACTTAGGTTGGACGACTGAGGGTCTCTTCTAAGGAGTGCGGCATCTGATCAAGGCGCCGAGGTACACGGTTGAGCCAAGAGTGCCTGGGGCGTTTGAAGCGTCTCGGCCATTCTTGGCAAGTCTTGACTTATGCTGCACTCGGCCCGAAGAAAACTCCACTTAGGGTGCAGTCTTGTAACCATAAGCTATATAGGCAAAAGGGATAAAAGGCTACGAAAACAACTGGTTGTTGTTAAGACCGGATGGGAGGAGCCAACCTTGTATGGTAGAGGTACGTCTCCTTGAAGGGGCAACCAAGGGGAAGATAAGGGCGGCACCCTCCATTAGGGAGCTGATAAGTGTCTTAAGACGCAAATGTCACGAGGCTTTATTTTGGCAAGAATATTTAGGCTTGTCATATTTGTGCGACAATCCTGAAGAGGCAATAATACAAAAGAGAAAGATAAGGCGAGATCAATGGGTCAATACATGAAAGTGTAAAGACGTCCTGCGATTTCGTCGCACGATGGCAATGTCATGGGGCTTTATTTTCGCAAGAATATTTAGGCCTGTCATATTGTCGCAACAAAAACAATAAAAGAAAAAAGTTAAGGCAAGATCAATGGGTTTTTGCATGCAAGTGCAAAGACGTCCTGCGATTTTGTCGCAATGACAAGAGGTGGAAAAATAAGACCTTTAACTAGGAAGGCAAAATAAGACCACATATGAGAACCAGAAAGAATGAAATCTTGGGAAAAACCAAAAAATACCTAATTGCGAAGATTCTGCAGAAACAACTGCGAAACTGAGGCATAAATACATGTTGCTATTCAAAAGTAACTTGCTTAATCTTTCATTTGGATACGAATAACAGAGGAAAGTATGGGAATGAATAGAATAAGAACATGTTATTCGTCTCCATATGATAGATTTACGCACGCATGAATTGGAAGATTAATAATTATATATTGATTAACCATATTGCAAAAAAGAATTGCTTTTTTAATATGTGCAGGAAGAAACAAAAAAGGTAGAACTTGCATTTGAAGGTTGAAGAAATTTGTAGCAAAAAATTACAAAGATAGGAGACTAAAGAACGAATGTACAGATATTACAAAAAGAGAGAGAAGAAAACAGAACTATTTCTTGTTTGATTCTTCTTCATCAAATTCTTCTTCTTCTTCACCTTCATCAGATTTATCTTCTTCACTAGCATCACTGTCAGAGATATCCAGAGGAGGTACATTCTTTGGAATTTCTTCTAAGAGGCAAGGGTATGTGGAATGAAGGATGTTATTGTCATCACAGACCTTCTTAATAGTTTGATTGCGAAAAAGAATAGCGTCATTCTTAAAGTTCGCAACAGTAATCTTTAATTGACTCTTCAGTCTAGAACATTTATCATTGCGAGAAGAAAGATCCTTTGTGAGCTGCTCCTTTTCAGACTCAAGTTCTTCAATTCTTTTGCGAAATCTCTCTTCAACTCCTGCGAACATATAACAATGAATAAACAACTTGATGATAATTTATGAAAGACAAACAATTAATAAAGAAGAACAATTAACAACCTTCTCTGTCAAAAATCATATCCCTAACCAAGGCCGTATGCTCAGCTTGAAGACTAACATTTACACCTAGATTATTTCTGGCGTCATCTAGAACTTTCGCAGCCCAAGCGAATTCATCATCATTATTTATGAGAATAAGGAAGCGAATTTGATTCTCTCTTTCGCTAAGTACATCATTTTTGCGGTTAGATTCATCTCGTTCAATTTGAACCTCAAGAAGAGTTCCTTGGAATTTCGCTAACGTTTGAGCACCTTGTCTAGCGATACGATCTTTATCATCTATGAGATCACTGATCTTGGTTCTTAAAGTATTAATTTCCTCTTTAGAGTTAAGATAGAAAAGCTTAAATTTGTTGGCTAAGCCCAAGCTGGATCTATGGTCAATTTCTAAGAGGCGAAGTTTGGATCTGAGTTCATTTATGGGAAGAGATTTAATCTTGTCATTTAAAAAACTATTAAAAGAATTATTAAGGTGTTCAAGAAGGGTATTATTATCCATAGAATTGGGGAATGAGTGAAGGAGAATGGCTTCATCAGAAAGATCATAGACATCTGCGAAAATGATAAATCAGATGAGGGCGGATAATGAGAAAACAAAATAAAGGAAAAGAGAAAAATTTCATACCATAAAGTTGCTTATTGGCATCTTGAAGACTAGATATTTTGTTCTTTTGAGTGGAAGAATCAACTTCCAATTATCTGTTCTTTTCGTGAAGATCAACAGCTTCAGCTTCCAGTTCTTCGTTTCTCTTGCGAAGTTGAAGATTCTTCTTTTCAAGAATCCCACGTCTTTTTTCCAAATCTGAGGCAACAGCGAATGAAGCCTTCCCAGTCTGCGAAGGAAGATGAAAAAATTGTCAAGTTATAGTATAACTTTAAATCATAATTATGAAGAAATAGAGAAACGAAGGCATACCAAGATACCAAGTGAATTCAGAAAGCTAGGAGTCACTAATCTGGAGACTCCATGAAGAGAATCATCACCATCCAGTAAAGGGGCATCACAGATATTTGCAAGAGCTTTGCATGTGCTAGTGAGATGATCATCCCCGATCCCTTGCATGGAGTCAGAGAAGATGCTAGTGTGCCATTGAAGATTCAGGTGGAAAATCTTCCCTTGCGAAAGAGCTATCAACATAATTATTATCATCATCATCAGAACTTTTGCCAGACTGAAGATTTGAATGAGAAGGAGAATGAACTTTTCGTTTCTTTGAAGGTGGGGCAGCAGATTTCTCCTTGCGAAGAGAACCTTTACCTTTGCCTTTGGTCTTCGCAACCTTAGATCCTTCTTCTTCAACAACTACAATACCAATCTTCGCACACAAATGAAGATAAGAAACAGAGGCAACAATATTGTTAAAAGTAAAAAAAAAAAAAAAAAAAAGGTGTTTCTTACTTCATCCGTGATGGAGCGAAGAGCAGATAAAGTGCTATCTTTCCCAGTCCTGTTGTAGCTTGATCTCAGCTTTTTAATCTAAAATTTTCGCAAGAATTAGAGAACAAGAAAGTAACAATAAATGAAAGATTATGAAATGAGTAAGATTTGAAGACATACCTCTTTCTCTTTCTCGGGCCAATTAAATACCCAAGGTTGATAAGTAACGAGATTCGCAGGAAGCACATTTGAACCTGAAATATAAGGCCCCTTCAAAATCAGTGGAAAGACACACCATCTGTCATCTTTAGAGTGACGAGGAGTATTATTCTTGCCAGAAATGCCACCAATATCTTGCATAAGTACTTTATCATCAGCAATGTTATCTTTTCTCTTCAAGCGGACACCCCAGCGAGTACTATCTTTCTTCATGGGTATTAATTCATAATTTTCAAAGAAGCCCTCTACTGTACATTTTTCGGCGAGTATTTCCAACTCCTTAAAATTTGGATCCCTAGCTTCTTTTTGATAAAGAGACCCTTTACCAGCACCACGGTTAGCGAATTCAAGAATTAAACGAATGCAATCCCCACTCAATTGGTAGATGGCTCGCGAGAAGTTCGCGTGAGCAAGAATTTCGTAAAACAAAGGAAGGTTAGGATCATAGAGAGGAATGGGAAGGCCAGCGAGAATCTGACCAAGCGAAACTATGATTTCTTTATCATCACAATGATGATCAGAAAACAGTTTAGCAGAAAGAATGGATTTAGCTCATTGATTGGGAATGGTGGTTAATGTAAAACCCCTCTCTTTGAGATCTTTCTGAATTCCTTCAAGAGAAGTTTCATATTTGCGACCAACTGGAGGCATTTTAAGTATGGGAATGAAGAAAAAAAATTAAAGATCAAAAAAGGTAAAAACAAGAAAATTTACAGCAGCAGGAGAGGAATTTACGGAGAAACGGTGAAGAAAAGTTGCAGAAAAGATAAGAAGGAAAGTAAAAAATAAGAAGAGAAGAATGAGAAGAATATATATATAGAGAAGAATTCTCGAGAAGATAAATACATTTAATGCGAAGAGTAGACGTGAACGGTTGAGAAATAGCGGTTGAAAAGGACGTGTCAAGAAATGGATGGAAGAAGAGATACGTGTAATGAATTATGCGTAAAAATACAGAATCATGTCAATACAGAAGAATATGGAAAAATGAACGGCTGCGGCATTTTGAAACACTAATTCTCATGACATTCTCTCCTTCGCAGAGAAGACATGAGCAGAGGCAAGATGTAGGATCAGAATATCGCAACATCAATACCATTGCGAAACCATTATACAACACATTGCGAAGACATCGCAGATTGATTACAGAAATGACGCGACAGATGACGACAGCCTAAACACGAGAAAGATGTGGAGACCTAGCGAGATTTAGGAGTGTTGCGAAATTTAACATTTGTATACTTGCGAGCATATCGCAAGCCAGATCCGAAAATAAAGGACAGCTTAGCTGTCACCCATTATGTAATATCCTATACAAAGAGCCGAACAGGCTTAAGGATGGAGAGATCTTTTTAGAGTAGAGAGAAAGTTTTGAGGAAAGAGAAATTCTAGAACAGTAGTTGTATTCTTGGTTTCATTTCCTCCTTGTAAAATTCCTAAACTCAATTAATAAAAAGTGTGATTGTTGATCTTAAAGATGGGTTGATTATTATGAATTCTTGTGAGGGATGTATTGTGGGATTTCCTGCAACTACAGTACCCGTACTTTTATAACATCGGTACTAAAGAATCAGTCCATATTTAGGCACACAGTTCCAACAAAAATATTTTTCGGAAAAAAATTATCAATAACTTGATTTAGAGAAATAAAAAAATATTCTTATATTACACAATGGAGTGATGGATTCATGTTGGCAACTAATTCAGAGCTAAGGTAATTCAACCAAAAGGTCTTTTCTTACCCCTAATATCATGACGTGTTTGATTTACTGCTTCAATGCAGAATCTATGTTGCATGGATGTGGATCATGTTTTTTTGTCTCCGTAGACATTATTTCCAGATACTTTTGTGGGAATCTTAAAATTGGATGTGATGTAAGGCATTCACCAAAAGAAGTGAAGCAATTCCAAGTGAAACATCAGTCAGAACTATGTACCCAGCTCGGCGGGATCTTGACGTTATTGTGTTATATAGAAATTTATTACCACTTCCATGTACTTTCATTGAGAAAAAATATTTTATCATCACCACATCTCACGGAAAAAATCACGACATTGTACGCCAGTGATTAACCCGAATTCAACTTCTTGTTACTTTTATCGACTTTGTAATCAAGCACTGCAAGTTGAAGGTACTAATACTACCAGGTGACTTGTCACCAACAATATCACTCCTAGTCAATTTTGGCATTGAAATATCTTCGAAATACTTAAGAGACTTGCCAGATTCACGTAGTTGCTCATGCAAAAGGCACTATACAAAATGAAGTACCTACTCATCGTTAGGTTTCTGAATGTTATAGTCCAAATTTTTACCACAAAATGCCACACCGAATTTTTACCACAAAATGCCACACTGAATTTGACAAAGGATAATTTTGAAAAGTTTTCTTAGCTGAATTTCTATCTGCATCACTGATGCCTTATGTAGACACTTAAACCATTCTCCGTCCTTTCCTAAAATTTTAAGCGCAATGCATGCTTCTCTGAACATCACTTCTCTGACTATTTTGAAGTTTTCAAATGAGCTTACACCGGCTACAATAATTAGTAATAAAGAAAATAATACAATTCACTTGCGTTGGGATGACAAAGTATATCCTTGCAATAGAAAAATCATGTTTCCTTACGTTTTATTTTTTTCTTGTCCCACACAAAAATGTTGTGGAAATTCTTGATAAATATATTCTTTAGCAATGGATCTATAAAGTATATCCTTGCAATGGATTCTTAGAATCGTACTCAAAGTATGCCATCGATGTTGACCTATAATTCTCTGCAGAAGTACTAAGTTTGTTTAGTTAGTTAGTTGTGTCATACAAATTTTTTTGTTGAGAGGGAAGATGAGTTAATAGCCATACCATCTCAGGTGGAACAATATACCTTGCATCAGTGTACTTCTGCACCTCGTCACATTCGTCGGCGACTAATTTCGCATAATCATGACCTTTGTAGATAAACTTCTATATGTATTCAACAACCCTTACACCTCCGTATATCTCAACATTAACGTGTTAGTTGAACATTCTATGCAAATATGGTTTATAAGAAACAACAATGTTCGAACAATTAATTATTTCCAATTGTCACGTCGACAATAGCTTGGTATCCACCTTCATGCATACTTTTATTCTCTAGATGTTTTTTCATATATTATCTATTGAACTGAGACTATCCACCATCTAACAATTCAATAGTAATAGATATATTGCAACATTCATAAACAGGGTCCACAGTAAAACCAAGGAAACTTGAGCTTTAGCTTATAGGTATTGTCAAAGAATCAGATAAGCATCAAAGTGTACGAAGAATGAGGGAGGGAAATGCATAAACTACCCTCTGTAATTGGTGTTTTTGGCTGATCTTTCATGCTTGCATCAGAGCTTCGTGATTCCGGTGAAGTTCTTTCATGCTAACTGCGGTAGTCTTGATAGGATTTATCAATTGGTGTAAAAGCCATCAGCAACCTTACACATGCAACCTAAAGAACGTAAATAAAGCACATGTAACATAAGGTTCTTCGCATTATCTCTTTCATATGGAAAACTAACAAACCATCCCCTTCAAATCAAATATCATAGTTGTTTAGAACTGATAGCTGATTAGAACAGGTTCCTTGCACAGGTCAGTTGAACATTATAGCTGTTTAGAACTTATACATGGCTAACATAAGGTGTATGTATCGTGTGCTGGCTAAAAACATATACAACATCAATTATAATTTCATTACCTCATCTCGGTGAGTACTCACTATTCATGTTCAAGCCAATCTTAAATTACTGATCTTTGGGTAAAACAAAACAGAAAAATAAATTATATGCAAGTATCGTATTGCTAGTCCAATAGAGACATTCTGAGGCACTCACCTAGGTATAAAAAATTAAGGAAAGGCCAACACAATATAAATATGCTCAAAATGAATCTTATAGCTGGAACAACAACATAATGAATGAAAAGAGATAAGTAGATGATCGAAACAATGAATATCAGTTATCTGTACCTGAATAAGGTCTAGAACTCAGGAATTTGAAAACAAAAGATCATAGTACAGATTTCTCTTACAACATAAGCAGATGCAACATCTTCGACGACTTTCCTAGTGAAAGAGTTATAAAACCTGAACTTGTTGACATCAACACCTTCGCTCTTCTTTCAAATCTTAAACAAACTTGCATGGGCATATGGAATTTTACACATGGAATCTTTCATACTGCTTAGGTAGAGACAAAACTGAGAGACTTACAAAGTTCTTTCCTGACCACCACCTTGAGACCAAGTATTGTAGAACATCCAAGGCGGTTTTCCAGCCAAAGAGTGTGTTCTCGTAGAACCCTGCGAGTCTATAAAAACCTTGCATCAAGATTTCATAATTCTGTAAAGAATACAACGATAAGCAACTCATCATCATCAAGATTATTAGGAGTAATAACAACAATATTAGCAATAACAGCAGAAAACTAATAAGGGAGAAAATACTCTTGAAATCAATATAAATTGGAAATCAATATGAAATATGAAAAGCAGAAAGAAAATCAATGTTAATCTTATAGGTAAATCTAATTCAATTTCATCTCTTATTACACAATAGCATAAAAAACGCTAGAAATTGATAAACCCAGAAAACTATAACTCTCCCCTAATATTCTTAATTGCAACAATCTTACGGATATTATTAGAACCCTAGAAATTGATAAATCAGGGTTTGCTGCAATGGATTTCGAGATCCATACCTCTTCAAAGCACTACAATATATTCCTGGAAACAATTGTGAAAATAATAATCCGCTAATCATGCAAATCTAAATTGGAAAAATCAAACAGAATCACGATAATCTACATTGTCTTTCGGAGTGGAGAGGGGAGGAGAGGAAAAGGATCGGAGGAAAGAAAAGCGGCCTTTATGACTAATATAAAAAAACAACAATCGGTCTTAAGGAACACACCATCCTAATCCTATTGACCCATATTCCCACCCGAAACAATAATGAAAATTCGTGGCCGTCCAAGTCATAGCTCGATCAGGATGATTCCGACCGCCGAATCAGGGTCCCCGTGAAATCCTGTCCGTCTAATGACTCTCAAATCTCAAAGTCAAAGACCACCTTTTTTTATTACAGTGATTTATTCTCTAGATGTTTTTTCATATATTATCCTTTGTTGTATTTTTGTTTTTCATGCATGTTTCCGCACTACATGGAGCATGTAGTATGCATTTCCTAACGGTCTCAAACAAAACTGGATCGGTTTTTTTTATCAACAATCTAACTTGGAAACGTGTTTAGTTCTACAAATTTTCTCAGGACCATTCAAGAATAAAAGAGCGTGCATATGTGGTATGTAGTTGCAGGAAATCCTACACTACACCCCTTACAAGAATCTATACAATCAAATCATTTTTAGGATAAGTAATTGTAACTTTTATTGATTATACTCTTAAATGCTTACAAGATTAAATGGAAATCAGTTAAAGAATTACAATCACTCTAAAATTTCTCTCTCTTAATGACTTGCCCAACACTCGAAAAATATCTCTCTCTTCAACAGACTTGTTCAACTCTTTATATAGGGTAGTACATAGTGGATGACAGCTAAGCTGTCATTTATTTTCGGGAATGACTTGCGAAATATCGCAAGTGTACATATATATAATCTCGCAGTTCTCCTAGATCTCGCTAAGTCTTCATATCTTTCTCGTGTTTTGGCTGTCGTCATTCATTGCGTCATTTATATTACTCATCAGCGATACCTTCGCAATGTTGTCGGTTATTGATCTCGCGAGGTATTGATGTCGCGATATTCTGATCCTACATCTTGCCTCTTCTCATGTCTTCTCTGCGAAGAAGAGAATGTCATGAGAACCAGTATTCTGAAATGCCGCAACCGTTTGTTTTTCATCAATTTTTGCCGACAAGATTCCGTGGATTAGGGATGACTGCTTACACGTGTCTAAAATTTCCTCTTTTTACCGGCACATTTAAGGCTATCCGGTTACCCTTTTCCTGCCTATTTAAGGAGGAATTCCTTATGAAAGTGTTTCTTTTTCTTTTACTTCGTCTTCTTCATCGTCTGCAACTTTTTAGCGCCGTTTTTCTTTCTTCTGCTGCTGTTCTCATCTCTTTTCTACTACTGTTTCTATGGAGCCATCAAGGTTTGTTAATTTTGCTGAATTTGATCTTTTTGTGATTGATCTCTCCTACTAAAGTTGTTTTATTTTGACATTGTTCTTCTTTTAATGATTCCTATACTATTTTTGTTTCAGTAAGAACAAATCTAACACTAAGTTCACCGTCCTGAACCCTGCTATTCCCCTGGCTTCGCAATCGAAAGTTACCGTTACTAAAAGAAAGCCTGCGAATGACAAGGTATTTAAGAAACAACTACTCTTCTAATAACAATATTGTTGCCTCTGTTTCTTATTTAACTTGTAATTCACAGGATGACAAAAATGTTGATAAATCTCCTAAGAGACCTCGTCGTTCTAAGCCTGTTGCATCTTCTATTTCCTTTCCTTCATTCAAACTCACAACTCCTCCTGCAGTATCTTCGCAAGATAAACCATCTTCTCTTGCGATATCTTCGCAGGATAAATTATTCCCTTCTTCGCAAGATAAACCCTCTTCTCCTGCGATATCTTCGCAGGATAAATCAATTCCTCCTATTCTCACCACCTCTGAAAATCCCACTGTCGATATTCCTGAATTTTCCATCAATGAAGTTCCTCAAGATGGACCCCTTTCTACTTTTACCATCAATGCCTCTGTCTCTCCCCCACTCATTAATATTCATCAAATTTCTTCTTCTGGCATTTCTATGACCAAGAATGACTCAATTCTTCCTTCTTTTCCCACCATTACCTCTTCATCTGGGTCTGTCCCTCTTACCAAAGAAAACCTGGAGGGGATGGATGTAGCTTTCAAAGTTTTATCAGACATCATGAATGATGTCAAGAAGACCTCCGTTGATCCCATCAGGTTTAGCGTTTGCGGTCTTTGAGTAAATATTTCGGTTCTGACAAAATGTCGCAAATATCTTTAGAACAAGAGGTTAAGACATTGAAGAATAATCTTCAAAACATTTCGCTGGATCGTGATAATCTTCGCAAGAAGAATGAAGAATTAAAAGGTATTACTTCCCCTTCCCTCTGTTTTTTTTTTTTTTTTTTTTTTTTTGAAGACCTTGTTCGCCTCTCAAGTTTTAAACCAGAAACGAAAAATGGAGATATATCAGTTGGAATCATCATTTGAAGAAACTCGAATGGATAGAGATGTTTGGATGGAGCAATATAACCAGTTAGATAATCTTCATACATACTCTGTTGATCAAATAGTTAATCTTACCCAAGAGAATGTTCACTTAGTTCAGAAGCAAGACTCGCTGACTAATGAATTGTCTCATCTCTCTTATTCTTTGAGTAAATATAATTTGTAGTTGGAAACCTTATCAGATGAGAATGGAACTCCATCTCAAGAGAAGCGAGTTTTATTAAACAAGATGGCGATTGCTTCGCAAATGACTTGATGTCTCTGTCGAGAAAATATGTAATGAACAGGAACAATCTCTCTGTTCGCTGAGAAGTAAACTTCAAGAAGTCACTATTGAGAGGGATAAACTTATTCAGGGTAGAATAACTTTAAGTGTGAAAACCAGCCAACTGAAAGACCAATATTCCAAGTTTTAAAGAATCCTACTCTTCTCTTGCTAAGGAGAATAACTTGCTTGTTTCCAACGAAAAGAGTTTGCGCGCTCGATTAAAAGGTTTGGTTGGAGATAATTTTGACAATGCCATGGATCACCTGGAGAATAGTTGCTTGGCTTTGACCCAACATCTTATTTCGCAAAAGGAAGGTAGTCATAGAAATTGACTGCCTCATCTATTCTTCCTTTATCAAGTCTACAAATCTTTTGTTTATATAACTCCTTTTTGCTCTTTGTTTTTGTAGAGTCTGAGAGAGATCTTCGCTCCTCCCTTTCTATTCTGGAGTCTAACTATGCCAAGATTCGCAAGGAGAATGCGTCGCTTAGTTCTTCTCTTGCTAAGTCTCGCGACCGAGCCGAAAGAAGATTGGATTACCTTATTCATTCCAAAGATATCCAGAGTAGAAATCACCAGAAGGCACTTCTTCGCCAATTTCATCTCAAAGCAGAAGTCATCGTGAATAATATACTATTGTCCAAATCTCTTGATCTTGTATCTATCGAACCTCTGGAAGTTGAAGAAGATGAAATCCCTAATTTGCCTGATAGTGATTATGAATACGAAAGTGGCGAGGATGTCGCAAATGAAGAGGCGATCCCCTCTAATAATGAAGCTATCAATAATGACCCAAATGAAGGGGTTTCTGGCGAGAATCAATCAATTGGCGAAAATTTGAAAATTGTTGAAGATGATAAAATTGTTGAAGAGTGTTTTACATCTTCTGCTGGCGAGAAGAATGATGTAGAGAGTTAAATTTCTTTATAACTTTGTATTTTCTAGCTTCTTTATCTTCATCACTTTTTGCATAAGATACTTTTCAATTCCTTCTGAAGCGCACTTTTTGATAAGAAAGATTAAGTCTACTGTTAAACAATTCTCTTTCTTCCTCTTACTATCGTATGATTGAATTTTTCTTTTGTGGTTTTGCTTATATTCAAATGATTAAGCAAGTCGTTCTGCATTAATATTTGCAAGTTTAGTCTCGCAAGCTTGTTTGCTTACTCTTTTTGTGTGGTCTTATTTTGCCTTCCTAATTAAAGGTATTATTTCGCCACCCCTCGTTATCGCGACAAAATCGCAGGACGTCTGTACACTTTCATGTAAAGACCCATTGATCTTGCCTTATCGCTTTCTTAGTATTATTGCCTCTGCAGGATATTTTCGTTGCAACAATATGACAGGCCTAGAAGTTCTTGCGAATTTAAAGCCCCATGACATTGTCGTCGTGCGACGAAATCGCAGGACGTCTTTACACTTTCATATAAAGACCCATTGATCTCGTCTTATCCTCGCGTTAGTATTATTGCCTCTTCAGGATCATCGCACAAATATGACAAGTCTAAATTTTCTTGCGAAAATTGAGCCTCATGACATTTGCGTCTTAAGACACTTATCAGCTCCCTAATGGAGGGTGCCGCCCTTATCATCTCCCTGGTCGCCCCTTCAAGGAGGCGTATATCGGCCATACAAGACTAGCTCCTCCCATCCGGTCTTAACAACAACCAGTTGTTTTCGTAGTATTTTATCCCTTATACCTATAGGGCTTATGGTTACGAGACTGCACCCTAAGTGGAGTTTTCTTCGGGCCGAGTGCAGCATGTGCCAAGACTTGCCAAGAATGGACGAGACACTTCAAATGCCCCAGGCACTCTTGGCTCAACCGTGTACCTTGGTGCCTTGGTCATACACTGACTCCTTGGAAGAGACCCTCGGTCGTCCAACCAGGGTATAACCTTATATAGTTGGAAATCCAAGGTATCTCCCCCCGGATGGGCTTTATTGACCCCAAATCTTCATGACTCAAGTTCCAGGGGCGGTGTAACCTTTTCCCTGAGCCATGTCAAGAGATACCCCCTTATATGACGCACTTTAGGTCTTACATTTGCCTCTTGCGAAATATCATTCGCGAACTAGGGTGTACGCCATAAAGGTTCGTCCCGTTTGTATAAATCATTCATTTTTGATCATCTTTTTGTTTGCGAGATATTCGCACATTCCTTCTTTATTTTATGCAATTTCGGAATCATTCTTTTGCAAAAAACTTTTATATGAATTCATTTCACTTTATTCATTTAAGAGTACTTCGCAGTTTAATCTTTTTCTCTCTTCAGATATAATCTATTCCATGGTCTATCCAATTTGTGGCCCACATCTTTGCCTTCAGGATCCATCAATCTATATGCCCCTGTTCCAACTATTTCCTTAATGATATAAGGTCCATCCCATTTTTTGCTAGCTTGCCGCCACTTTCTCGCTGATATGCTGGCGTTTCTCTCAATACTAGATCGCCTGGTTGAAATTCTCGTGTCTTGACACGTTTGTTATATTCTCTGGCTAATCTTCGCTGATAATTCTCCATATGTTGTAGTGCTCTTTCTCTTTTCTCTTCTAACTCATCTAGCTTGATTAAAATGTTACCCGCACTAAGATTTTTCTCCCAAGCCTCTTTCTTTGTGGTTGGAATCATAATATCTGTTGGAAGTACAGCTTCAACTCCATATGTTAAACAAAAAGGTGACATTCCCGTAGCTTCTCGCCTGGTTGTATTGTAAGCCCAGACTGCATTATGCACTTGTTCACACCATGCTCTATTATGTCCTTCTAACTTTTTCTTCAATATGTCTGCGATTGTTTTGTTTGTGGCTTCTGCCTGTCCATTAGCCTGCGGGTATAAAGGAGTTGATTTCCCACATTTTATCTGAAACGCATTAAGCAACAATTCTATATTTTATCCTTCAAACTGTTTCCCATTATCAGATACCAACTGTGCGGGGATTCCAAATCTGCATATAATATTCTCGAATATGAAGGTAAAGATATCTTTATCGCGAATGTGTTGTACCGCTTTTACTTCTGCCCATTTTGTGAAATAATCTGTAGCGATAATTAGATATCTTCTCTGCCATGTTCCTGGTAAAAATGGTCCTACAATGTCTAAACCCCACTTTCCAAAAGGCCATACACTTGTTGAAGAATTTGGTGGTGTCCCTGGTGCATGTATTTTCTTTCCGTGCCTTTGGCAATCTTCGCAGCGCCTTGATATTTGTTTCGCATCCTCATGCATATACGACCAATAATAGCCTTGCATTTTTGCCTTATGTGCTAAAGATCTTCCACCACTGTGATTGCCAGCATCCCCACTGTGCAACATCTTTAATATTGTTTCTCCTTCTCTTCGTGTTAAACATCTAAGCGAGGGTCCATTAAAGGATCTTCGGTATAACACCCCATATCTTAGTTCATAATTTGTTGCACGGCTTTTTAATTTGTGTGTCTCTAATCTGTTTCTTGGTGTTTCCCCTTTCATCAGATATGCATGAAGTTCCACTCTCCAATCTTCATCGCAGAATACTTGTGTTCCATCTTCTATTAGCATCACATCTGTCTCTTGCTCTTCCTCTTTATTAATTGATGGTGATAGAAGTGTCTGTATTTTTATGCATCTCGCAGCTGGATCCGTCATCATACTTGATATAAAGGAAAAAGCATCTGCGAGACTATTATCTCTCCTTAATATATGTCTCCATCTTATTTTTGGTATATGTATTGACAATTATTCAACAAGTTTCTTGTACCTTTTCAAAGATGGTTCATTTGTAGTATATTCTTCTTTTATTTGGCGAATAGATAATTGTGAATCACTGGTGATTCTCACATTTTCCAACTTCATTTCTATTGAGAATCGCAGAGCATGTATTATAGCTTCATATTCTGTTTCATTGTTGGTAGATGCAAACTCCAATCTGAAAGAAAATGCTATTTTATTGCCTTCTGGTGAAACCAAAATGATCCTAACTCCATTGCCTTCCCCATTTGACGATCCATCTACCAATATTTCCCATCTGTTTGGCTCAGTTAAAAAATCTTTTGGATCTCCATGGTCTTCTTCTATATCCATCATTTCTTCCACTGCTTCATCCTCTTCCAAAGGAAACTCTGCTAAAAAGTCTGCAACAACTTGTGATTTTGGTGAAGATAGTATTTCATATTTGAGTTTGCAATGACTTACTTGAGCATTCCATCTCTCAACCCTTCCTGATCTTTTTGAGTTTTTCATTACCGACTCAATCGGTACTTTTGTCATTACCTTTACTGTGTGTGCTTGGAAGTATATGCGAAGTTTAAATGTTGCATAAACTAATGCCAAAATTAGTTTTTTCAATTTTTGAATAATTCCTCTCTGATGCATTGAATGTTTTGGTTGATGTAATAGATTGGCTTTTCCACTCCTGCGTCTATTCGCAATAATACTGCACTTAATGCATGCGAGGTTGTCGCAAGGTAGATTAATAATTCCTCCCCTGGTTTTGCTTTTTGTAAAATTGATATATCCATTAGATGTTCTTTTATTCCTTGCAAAGCTTTCTCACATTCATCACCCATCTAAATTTCGTTCCCTTTTTGAGTATGTTGAAAAAATGCTTACATTTGTCGGACGATCGCGAGATGAATCTTCCTAACGAAGCTAATAGTCCATTTAACTTCTGCACATCTTTTACCGTCGCTGGTGTTGGCATATCTCGAATTGCTTGTACTTTCTCTGGGTCAACTTGTATTCCTTCTTTTGATACAATGTAACCTAAAAATTTTCCTGATGCATTTGTTCAAAAATTTCCCTCAAATCCTGTACATGATCTTTTGCTTCTTTACTTTTTATTAACATATAATCCACATATACCTCTAGTGTTTTGTGTATCCATTTCGCGAACACTTTTTCTACCATCCTTTGGTACGTTGCTCCAGCATTTCGCAAACCAAATGGCATTTTTGTATAACAGTATAATCCTCTTGGAGCGAAGAAAGCGGTATGTTCTTGGTCTTCTTCTGCAAGTGGAATTTGATTGTAACCTTTGTATCCATCAAGAGATGATATCCTTTCATTTCCCGCCGCTGATTCGACATTTACGGAATATCTGGCAAAAGGAAAGCTATATTTTGGACAAGCTTTATTGAGATCAGTAAAATCTATGCAAATTCTTATTCCTTTTTTCTTCTTTGGGACCACGACCATATTTGCTATCCATTCGGGATATTTTGCTTGTCTAATGATTCCTGCGTCTAGCATTTTCTGCAATTCTTCTTCTATTTGAGGATGATATGTTGTTGCGATTTTTCTAATTCTTTGTTTGAATGGTCTTGCATTTTTGTCAATCTCCAATTTATGGCACGCCACAGATGGATCTGTACCATGCATTTCATCCATGTCCCATGCGAAAATATCTTTGTAATCTCGCAATAAATCGACAGTTCTTCTTTCTTCATCTATATCCATTTTAGTCCCAATTTTTAACATCTTGGGTTCTTCTTCAGTTCCGACGTTCACTTCCTTTGTTGGGTCTGCCGCAGTGTAGCTAGCCTTCGGTTCTCCCATAGGCGTTGGTCCTTTTATTTCCTTCGCAGGTTCATTCTCTTCTTCCGAGATTTCGCCAGGTATTCCTTTTCCTTCTTCTGCTCTTATCATGTAAGTTCTAAATTTTTCTTCCTTTTTCACTGCTCTTGCCATCTTTTTGCGATCTTTTCGCCTCTTCATCTGTTCTTCATAATGTTTTACCTCGATTTGATGATATATCTTTCCTTTATTGATGTCTCCTCTGATTTCGCCAATCCCACTCGGCATAGGAAATTTAATACATTGATGAAATGTCGAGGCGACAGCTTTTATTGCATGTACCCATGGTCTTCCCAACAACATGTTGTATGGCGATTCCATATCCACTACACATAACGTCACTTGTGTTTCAATTTCTCCCAACAGAATTCGCATTTTTATTTCCCCTTTAGGTTTTGTTATAGATTTACCGAAACCATGGATATGATATGTTGAGGAAGTCATTTCTTCATTTTTATACCCCAATTCTTTATAAGCATGATAAAACATTATATTCACTAAACTCCCTGTGTCCACCAAAGTTCTATTTATTGCCCATTCTTCCACTGTTTTTGTTAATTCTCCTTCTTCTTTGCTTGCGCTTATCGTAATCACTAGTGGAGATGTGTGATTTAAATTCTCTCTTGATATCTCCGTTGCTGTGAACATAATCTTCTGTTTTTTCCATTCTTTCAAGGGTGACGCCTTCTCTGCTGTTATAATTTCCTTCCTTCAAAATCTCTTTTGTGTATTCTCCCTCTGATACTTTCATGAAATTTATTAACCATTGTCTTTGTAATCATACTATATTCCAATTCTCCATTACTCTCTTTGATTCTGGCTTTCTCCAATTTATCCATCATACTCCTGATTTGAACAATTTTAATGACAATATCCAATCTCTTATCTTCAATCGTCCCTGTTTCTAGCGCCAATATGTAGTTGCAGGAAATCCTACACTACACCCCTCACAAGAATCTATACAATCAAATCATTTTTAGGATAAGTAATTATAACTTTTATTGATTATACTCTTAAATGCTTACAAGATTAAATGGAAATCATTTAAAGAATTACAATCACTCTAAACTTTCTCTCTCTTAATGACTTGCCCAACACTCGAAAAAGATCTCTCTCTTCAACAGACTTGTTCAACTCTTTATATAGGGTAGTACATAGTGGATGACAGCTAAGCTGTCATTTATTTTCGGGAATGACTTGCGAAATATCGCAAGTGTACAAATATATAATCTCGCAGTTCTCCTAGATCTCGCTAAGTCTTCATATCTTTCTTGTGTTTTGGCTGTCGTCATTCATTGCGTCATTTATATTACTCATCAGCGATACCTTCGCAATGTTGTCGTTTATTGATCTCGCGAGGTATTGATGTCGCGATATTCTGATCCTACATGGTAAACCACATTTCTGAAATTTAATCCTGAACATGTTTACAACTAATTTACCGAACACATTCCTTTCATTGATTTCTCCATCAATGTGTCTTTCTTTAACTCCAAGACCTATAAGATCAGGACGATCTGAATTATATTGATGGGAAAGAAGCGCATCTTTAGTTTTTTTCCAACTTGGATTTGTGGTCATTATTAGGAAGATATGTGGATGATGGTTAAACCATCTGACAGTCACTGAATCTTGATATATCTTTAACAAATGCCTAGAATCACCAATAGAAGTCGATGGGAAAACATAAGGCTTACCTTCATCATTGAGATTCAGCCAACATTCCATCGAGCCTTTATATTTTTGTGAAAATCTTCTCGTAAATTATTCCTGATTTTTCTTAAGATAATACACACGATAATTCTCAATTGATGCCCAAGCAATCAGGATGCCAACTCAACTCGCTGTATGGAAACTTCAAAACTTAACGCAGGGTAAAGTATGCATTGTGATATTTAGATATACGGGAAAATCAAATACTTGCCTTCAGGTGAAGTATAATACATCATGCTATAAGTATCTCAGAACCCTCGCCAGGTAGTATAACTGAAGCTTCATATTTCGTTGAAAAATCGCAGTGCCTTTCATCAGTAGATTCTTTGTAGTGAAGGATAACTTCGAAAAATTTCTCGGTGGGACTGGCATTACTCAAAGTCTCGTGTGCCTGAGAATACCTAGTGGAAAATACCTAATGACGTGAGAGAGTATCCTGAATTGTTCCAAGAACATCTTTATCCAGCTGGGGATTTATTTTTTTGCACAGACATCTAATGCTTTATTAGGATCATATACAAATATCTTTAAATAAAATGGATCTTTTCCCTCGTCGGATATTAACGCTACATCCATGTGCAATTTTTTTTTTCTAAGTCTACATTCATGTGAAAAATTTGTATGTGCATTGAAAATATTTTCTGACCATTACCATCCAGCTCTATCTTATGCAGCTTGCAATCAAGACTGGTAAAGTATTTGAAATATTGTATTCTTAGATGTGGTACCGGAATAACCTTGACCGTGTATCATCTCTGTCGTATTGATCTCTCAATGCCTAGGGCTTCAAGCAATATATGTAGTATTAGTTTTCCCTTGTGATAACATTTTCCAAATTTTGGGTTCTTCTTGGATGATTTGTACAACCTCTCATCGATCCAATGTATCACTCCCCATAGTTGACATTTAATAATCCATTTTTCCAAGATAATGTGGAACAAATAAATGTAAATCAACTTTCTAAGTTACAATGCTCTTTGTACCAACTTCATAATTCTGCATCATATGACACCACAAAATTCATCTGAATCATCTGATATGCAAAATCTTCCGAGGAAAATGATCAGTACACAATAGCAAATATCTATATAGTTTATGCTAGATGTATATAGACGAATGTAAGAAAGTACAATGACAGTAAGGAATATATAGTTTAGGAGTTAGGTTATGTATGACTATACATTTAACCCAAAGTACTAATAAATGAACCCATATTCGACATGCTAGCGTCAACAATCACATCGCCGTCTGCAATGCTTTAATCCTGTAGGATCATAATATCGCAACATACAAGGCTCGCGGGATTAATGAACGACGGCGTCGCGAGGGAGTCACAGGGAGCTAAAATAAACGACGCAATGAATAACGACAGGCAAAACATAAAGAAGACGTGAGACCTGGCGAGGGTTAAGAAGTGTCGCGAGAGTGAATGTTTGTGCATCTGCGACACTTCGCGAGACATTCCCGAAAATAAAGGGGAGCTTAGCTGTCATCCATTATGTATTACCCTATATAAAGGGCTGAATGAGTCTGTAGGAGGAGAGATCTCTTTGGAATGGTTAGGCAAGTCATTAGGAGAGAGAAAGTTTAAGAGTGCTTTAACTTCTAAGTGTAACTCTATTTTCCTGTGTAAACACTCCGTGAATTCAATCAATAAACATTCTTGATCTTACATCTTTCAATGGATTAATTAAGCAAAATCGAGTAAGGGGTGTAGTGTGGGAAATCCTGCTACTACATATGCGCTAGAAACAGGGACTGTGCAGAGATTGACATAGAAATTGAAAAGAATTTGGATTAACAGAAAAAAGATTGGGAGAAGATACTCAAGAATTCATTGAAAGAGAAAAATGGCTAGAAGAAGAAATGTACAAGGGCAACCAACGATTGTAAGAAGAAGTGGGAGACTTGCTGGAGAAAGGAGGAATGAAACAGGAGAATCATCAAGGATGAATAGGAGAAATGATGGAGAAGATCAAAATCAGCCACCAAACTCCCCAGTAGCAAACGCGGCTGAGGATTATGATAGAGTAAGTGTACATACTTGGAGGTCTGATTCTGAAGACGAAAGGGAAGAGGAGCAGCAGTTGATGAACAATGGACAAGGAGGAGGAGAGCAAGAAATGAATGGAGAAATGAATCCAGGTAACGAAGAAATCGCAGCATTAGAAAGATTGAGACAAACCATACATGAAGAGAGACGGCTAGAGGCAGAGGAACGAGCAAATTTGACAAGACAGAATCATGAATTGAGGATGGAAAATATAAGATTGCAAAATAGAAGATCAAGAAGTAGTGTGCGATCAAGTTCAAGATCGATTAGGGAAGAAAGAAGGAGAGTTTTACCAACAGAAAGTACCGAGGAAGAAAACCAACAAGAAACACAAAATCCAAACATAGAGCATGGCGAGAGAAGAGGGGAGATGGAAGATCGTTATGTTCCTCAGCCCGAAAATCTTCGAGATGAACGGAATAGAGAAAATCAAGGAAACATGCAATTCCAAGAGCCGAATGACCCAAATTGGCTTGAAGGGAGAATAATCTTGCACGGAGAGAAGAACTCGAGAAGAAACCGAGAGATCGAGGATGACATTGAGAGACACTACATTGAACAAGCGCGACTAGCTCGCGAGAGAGAAAGGCTAAGAGAAGAAATGGAAAATCAAGAGATGGAGGAGGCAATCCGGCAGAATAACCATGATAACCGCGAAAGAAGAAGGGAACAAAATCGTGCCAATAGAAATATTAATGAAGAATATGAGAGGGCGCAGATGAGAGCTGAGAGACAGCCAAGAAGAGAGAACAACCGATATAATGGCGTGCGAATTGAAGAAAGAAATGAAGAAGAGCGTCGCAGGGAAAGGAGAGAGGAAAATAACGAGCAAGAAGGTCAAAACAGGCACGAGCGTAGAAAGAGAGAAGCGAGAGCTAAAAAGACCAAAGTAGAATCAAATTCTGAGGCAAATGAACAAATCTTAAGAGAACTGGCTGAAATGAGAGGATTGCTGAACAATAGAAGGGAAGGAGGAAGGAAACAATTGGACGAAGCTATCGCAGAAGCTGCGAAGAATCCCTTCACGTTAGAAGTACAGATGGGAGGAATACCTCCTAAGTGCAATCTTCCTGCATTAACAAACATCTTCGATGGAACAACCTGTGCGGTGCAACATATCAAGGCCTATATGAGGTGTATGTTGCAATGGGAGAATCATGATGCTATACTGTGCAAATATTTTGCATCAAGCCTAATCGGAGAAGCACTAAAGTGGTTTGAGGGTCTACCAAGGAACACAATCACGTCATTTAATCATTTACAAGCCATATTCCTGGGAGCATACATAAGTAACAATTCTTCACGACCAGGTATTGAAGATGTATTCGGGTTGAAACAAAGGATTGGCGAGAGCTTAAGGCAGTTGACAATCAGATGGAGAACCATGTGTAGCGAAATGGCAGGACGGGTTGAGGAAAGATATCTCATCCTCTCATTTGTGAATGCTCTCTTCGCGACTAACCTGTTATACATTCAAATTTTTAGAGTCAAAAATACAATCACGATGGCAGAACTGCGAGAGTTACAGGAAGAATATATCGCCTTAGAAGAAAGACAGAATGAAATGAATTCTTATCCTATCGCGAACACAAACTCGAATGCTGCGAACGCAAGCTTGTTACCTCGCTTCATCAATACAAGTGGCGAGCACTTCGCAAGGACAAGAAGCGGGGAAGGCGATGAGGGACAGCGGAAGATAGTAGCTATGGGAAGCCATGACCAGGGAGGAGTTTGAACAAGAAAGGAACTACTATAACCGTAATGCAATAATAAGATTCGAGAGGCTAGATCATGTGCAAGAAACTTACGGTGGACGAAGGCAATATAACCATGGAGGGCGGAGAAGCCGCAGAATAGTATGGGAACCAATTAAGATGCCTCCACCGAATGCTAGTGTGGAAAAGATCTGGGAGGCTATACTTGTGATGGAAGATGTACCAAAGACCTTGGAACGCGGGGATGGAACCACCACCAAAGACGAAGTCATGAGTTTTGTTCTTACCATCGCTTCCATGGACATCAAACAAACGACTGCAGAAACGTAAAGAGAATTATTCTCGGGATGATTGATCAAGGGAAGTCAATCACTTTCTAAAAGGAGAAGAAAAAGGCCGGACATTACCACCACCACCGAGAGATGCACGGAATACAGTGTCAACGAAAGGAAAGGAAACATTTGTGATAGAGGTCGGAACAAAAGCTAAAAACTTGAATTGCAACTCTATCGTCCACTCCTATCGCACAATCGAAGATTTTCATGACAACGTGCTCAGTAGAGTCTTTGCGAGAGATGCTAATGATAAAGAAATAATGAGCCTGGCGAGAACGACGCAGTTAGAAAAGTGGCAGCTGAAGACCATTTCTTTCTCTGCAGATGAAGTGCCAAAAGGAAGAGAAACACATGATAGCCCGTTGGTTGTAAAATTAGAGATTAACCCGAAGCCAGTTGATGGAGAAGATGATGAAGCAGAAGCTTGTTGGGCGATCAACCGAATCCTAATCGACACCGGAAGTTCGGTAAATATTCTCTTTTACCATACTTACAAGACGATGGGAGGAAAAGATGAGGATTTGATCCCCTCGACATACAAGATATATGGCTTTAATGGCACTGCAAACAAACCAAAGGGAGAGGTTCACATGAGAATACCTCTACAAGGATTATCAACTGATATTTTATTCTGTGTGGTTGACGTGGAATCTCCATATAATGCGCTGATTGGGAGGCCGTGGCTTCATGAAATCTTGGGAGTCGCATCAACATATCATCAATGTATAAAATTTCCACACCCAAATGGCATTGGTATTATACAGGGAGATTGGAAGGAGTCACAGCAATGTCATGAGGTCGATGTAGAAAGCTGCGAAGAAAGAAATGCCAAAAGAAAGGGTTGGAAGCAACATGTGAGAGATGAGCAGAGAAAGGAAAAACTGATGGTAGATGTTATAGAAGTAAGGACTGAACATACCTCGCGAGGTGAACGACTAGAAACAGGCGAATGTTATGATAATAAAGGAGCGAAGGATATGAGGAACAAAAGGCATAAGAAGTGAATAGTCAACAAAGCAGGAGGAAAAGTAGCAATTGAAGTAATGATGTGCGAGAATCTTGCAGTCAAGGGTAAATGAGAATTCGATTAAGAAAGAGATAAAGACACAACAAATGAAATGGAATTTTGCGAATACTTCGCAAACAAATATTAACAAATAATGAAACATGAATGATTGAATGATTGAATGATTTAACAAAGATGAATGAGTAAATGAATGGGACGAACCTTTATGGCGTACACCCTAGTTCGCGAATAACATTTCGTAAGAGGCAAATGTAAGACCTAAAGTGCGTCATATAAGGGGGTATCTCTCGACATGGCTCAGGGGGAAGGTTACACCGCTCCTGAAGCCTGAGTCATGGAAATTTGGGGCCCATGAAAGCCTATCCGGAAGAGGTACCTTGGATTCCCAACTATATATGTAGGTTATACCCTGGTTGGGCGACCGAGGGTCTCTTCTTAGGAGTCAGTGTATGCTCAAGGCGCCGAGGTACACGGTTGAGCCAGAGTGCCCGGGATGGATGAACCTACCCTGGCCATTCTTGGCAAGTCTTGGCATATGTTGCACTCGCCCGAAGAAAACTCCACTTAGGGTGCAGTCTCGTAACCATAAACCATATAGGTATAAGGGATAAGAGGCTGCGAAAACAACTGGTGTTGTTAAGACCGGATGGGAGGAGCTAGTCTTGTATGGCCGATGTTTCGCCTCCTTGAAGGGGCAACCGGAGAGATGATAAGGGCGACACTCTCCATTAGGGGGGGTGTCAAAACAGACGCAAATGTCATGAGGCTCTGTTCTCGCAAGAGAATTTAGGCTCGTCATATTTGTGCAATGATCCTGCAGAGGCAATAATACTAACGCGAGGGTAAGGCGAGATCAATGGGTCTTTACATGAAAGTGTACGGACGTCCTGCGATTTCGTCGCACGACGGCAATGTCATGGGGCTATGTGTTCGCAAGGACATATAGGCCTGTCACATTGTCGCAACTAAAATATCCTGCAGAGGCAAAAATACTTGGAAAATGATAAGGCAAGATCAATGGGTCTTTACATGCAAGTGTAAAGACGTCCTGCGATTTTGTCGCAATGAAAGGTGGGTGGCGGGGAAGACCTCTAATTAGGGAGGTCTGACTTGGAAGACCACACAAAAATGATAAGGCAAGGTCAATGGGCCATTGCATGAAAGTGTAAAGGCGGCTTGCGACCTTGTCGCAACGATATATTTCAATAACAATAAAATAATTATTCAACAACATACATGATGACAACTAAAATCTTCCATCTGAAGATAAATAACAGAGGCAAGTATGGGAATGGAAAAGATGAAATATTGTTATTCATCTTCTGATGAAAGAGTTATACATCAATAATGTTAGCCAATTATATTACAAGGAAGAACTACCAAAAAAAAAAAGGAGGAGTGAAGATTGAATTCAGGGGGGAAAAATCCAAGAAATACAAGCAGGAAAAACAAAACTTTAATGGTAGTTCCTTTCTTGTTCCTTTCTTACACTATAATAAGGATACAGAAATGTACAGATATTACAAGCAGAGAAAGAAAACAAAAAGAGTTATCTCTTTGGTGATTCTTCTTCTCCATCTGATTCTTCAGTCTGATTATTCTCATCGCCAGAATTTTCTTCTTCGCCAGCCTCGCTATCAGAAACGTCTGAGACAGGCAGATTCTCAGGAACCTTTTCAAGGAGACAGGGATATGAATGCAGAGGGATATTGTGATTCTTACAAACATACTCCATGCCTCCATTGCGAAAACGAACATCATCATTATTAAAGTTCCCCACTGTCGTTAGAAATTGTTTCTTCAACTTGGAATATCTATTCTCGCGAAGGGAGAGATTCTTTGCGAGCTGCTCTTTTTCAGTTTCAAGTTCTTCAATTCTCGCTGGAAAATTCCTGGCGAGTTGTTCTTTTTCAGACTCAAGCTCTGTAATCCTAGCCCGAAATCTTTTCTCGGATTCTACAAAGAGATAGCCACAAGATTAATAATTTACAAGCGGTACAACAGAAGTAAGAAACAACAAGGAATAATAAGCAACCTTCTCTGTCAGATATCATATCTTTAACCAAGGAAGTATGCTCGGCGTGAAGACTAACATCAACACCTAGGTTATTTCTGGCATTATCTAAAATTTTCGCAGCCCAGGCAAATTCATCGTCACTATTTATAACAAGGAGAGAACGAATTTGATCTTCTCGCTCCCTAAGCAAGGAATTCTGGCGAAGCAATTCATCTCGCTCAATTTGTAGTTCAAGGAGAGTTTTTTGAAATGTTGCTAATGCCTGTGCACCATTATTAGCAATGCGATCTTTATCATCTATATGGTCACTAATTTTCTTCCTCAAAATTTTGGTTTCTTTATGGGACTCAAGAAACATTCGTTTAAATTGGTTGGCAGCACTTAAACCAGATCTATGCTCAATTTCTAAAAGACGATATTTGGTCTGAAGTTCATTTAATGAAAGAGAGTTAATTTTGTTCGATGAACTACTTAAAGAGTCGTTGAGGTGAGCGAGAAGAAGGTTATTATCCATAGGATCGGGAAATGTATGGAGAAGAATAGCCTCATCGGAGAGATTATATACATCTGCGAAAGTAATAAGTTAGGTAGCAATGTGCGACCGATAAAATAAAAATAGTAAAAGGGGAAAAAATTTTATACCATAAAGTTGCTGATTGGCGTTTTGAAGAGTGGACACCTTATCCTTTTGGGAGTCAAGTTCGGTATTTAACTTTTGAATTCTCTCGTCTTTATCGCGAGACGACGCAGCTTCCATTTCTAACTCTCGAATCCTCTTGTTCAATTGGGAATTTTTCTTTTCAAGGCTGCTGCGTCTTCTCTCAAGGTCTGAGGCAACTACAAAGGAAGTTCTTCCAACCTATAAAAGAAGATAGAAAAATCATTAAAACATATATATATACTTAAACAATTTAAAGTTAGCATGGAAGTATGACTGCACACATACCAGAGACCCAAGTGCATTCAAAAGGTCAGGACACACAACTCTAGAGACTCCATTGAATGAATTATTGCCTTCCAGTAAAGCAGCGTTACACACGTTCGCGAGAGCTCCACAAAGGGATGCTAGGGGAGCATCTCCCATTCCCTGGAAAGAATCTGAGAAGATGCTGGACAGTTGGTCCATAGAAGAATTGGCCGGTTGAGCCTTATCTCGAAAAGTTGGGTTTGTATCATCATCATTATCATCAGGAGAATCAGAACTTGAGCTAAGGCGAGAAGAAGACTGAGCCTTTCGTTTCTTAGATAATGGAGCGGAAGATTTGTCTTTGCGAGCGACTGTTTTACCCTTACTTTTAATCTTCGCAGCAATAGTTTCATCAACTCCAACCTTCGCATACGCGTAAAGATAAGAAACAGAGGCAACAATATTGTTTTAAATAAGAAGAAAGGAAGTGTTTCTTACTTCACTCGTAAGCGATCGAAGTAATGTCAGAGTATCCTCCGAAGGATCCTTTTTGTAGCTTCTTCTCAACCTGGTTATCTGAAAGATTTCACAAACTCAGCAATTATAAAAAGAAAGTGGCGAAAGCAAAATTTGAAGTCGAAAACACACCTCTTTCTTCTTCTCAGGCCATTGGAACTCCCAAGGATGATATCCTGCGAGATTCGCAGGAAGAATATGCGAACCTGCGATGTAAGGGCCGTTTAAGATCAAGGGTACGACCCACCATTTCTCATCTTTGGAATGACGAGGAGAAGTATTATTGCCTGGGTGCCAATCAATGTCTTGCATGAGTAATTTATCTTCAGGGACATTATCCTTTTTCTTCAGGCGAACGCCCCAGCGAGATTTCACATTCACCATAGTTATCACTGCGTAATTTTCAAAAAAGTTTTCCACAGTGTATTTCTCAACAGCTATTTCCAAGTCTGCGAATTTGGGATTTCTAACAGTAGGAGGGTATAAAGATCCTTTGCCAGCACCACGATTCGCGAACTCAAGCATTAGGCGAATGCAATCGCCACTCAATTGATAAATAGCCCGAGAGAATTTTTCATGGGCCAAGATTTCATAAAATAGAGGCATCTCAGGATTGTACAAGGGAATGGGAAGTCCCGCGAGAATCTGACCTAGCGAGACTATAATCTTTTGATCATCACATTGATGATCAGAAAACAGCTTTGCAGAAAGAATAGATGAAGGTTCTTGATCAGGAATGGTTGATAGAGTAAAACCCTTCTCAAGCAACTTTTGTTGAACTTCTTCAAAAGAAGCTTTGTATGCACGACTGATGACAGCCATTTATCAGTATGGGAATGGATGGGAGATTGGAGATTAAGATCAGCGCTAGAAAGGATGAAGAAAAGATTTGCAGTGGCAGGAGCGCAAATTGCGGAAGGAGAGAGTCAAAGAAAAGTTGCAGAGAGAAACTAAAGAATGAAAAAGAGGGGAAAAGAAAACTATATATAGGGAAAAAGATCCTCGAGAAAAACGAGGTCATTTAATGCGAAGAGACATGAATGGTCAAGAATAAGCGGTTGAAAGAAACGTGTCAAGAAAAGACATTAATAATCAAAATCCGTGTAAAAGTACAAAACTGAAACAGATAAAGATAAGCAGTCGCGAAAACAATATTGTAAAAATCTCATGATACTCTTCCCCTCGCAGGAGAAATATGAGGAGAGATAGGAGACGATACTTCGCATATATCTCAAAGAAGCTTCGGAACTTTGCAAAAGAATAGAGGCAAGTACGTACTTTTCAAGGAAAGTATTCTTTTGCTCGTTCCTTCACCAATTGAAACCAAGGAATATGACAACAATGAATTTTTCCTTTAAATCGCTCTTCAAGCAATATTCAAGGAAAAAGAGGCAAGATGTAGGATCATAATATCGCAACATACAAGGCTCGCGGGATTAATGAACGACGGCGTCGCGAGGGAGTCGCAGGGAGCTAAAATAAACGACGCAATGAATAACGACAGGCAAAACATAAAGAAGACGTGAGACTCAGCGAGGTTAAGAAGTGTCGCGAGAGTGAATGTTTGTGCATCTGCGACACTTCGCGAGACATTCCCGAAAATAAAGGGGAGCTTAGCTGTCATCCATTATGTATTACCCTATATAAAGGGCTGAATGAGTCTGTAGGAGGAGAGATCTCTTTGGAATGGTTAGGCAAGTCATTAGGAGAGAGAAAGTTTAAGAGTGCTTTAACTTCTAAGTGTAACTCTATTTTCCTGTGTAAACACTCCGTGAATTCAATCAATAAACATTCTTGATCTTACATCTTTCAATGGATTAATTAAGCAAAATCGAGTAAGGGGTGTAGTGTGGGAAATCCTGCTACTACAAATCCCTTGGTATTATTTCGGTTTACAATCAAACAAATACACTGGATCCCTAGACATGTGAAAATGACGGATTCCACATAGATAATTTATTCAGATTCTTACCGGACTTTTTGAGACAATACCCTTGTTCAAAATGTTTGAATAATATGTATGTGTCCGATTAGGATAGGAAGCCTTTAATTTAAACAATTAAATTTTCTCAGGAACACGTGAGCTAAGAATTCAATGCAATAATCACAACATCCAGTTTTGACAGTTAACATTAGTGCATGTTGTATACTTTTTCGGTAGATGCATCTCTCTTATACAGGACTTCCTTCAGTCTATGTGCTTACTGGTACTGGGAAACTTGTCGATTCTAATATATTGATAAACAAAATATTTTAGCTACTGTAAGTTGTTCTGTGAGTATTGTTACCGAAAATTTTGCAACGGATAATTATAATCTACTCATATTTTTAAGATAATCAACGTATAATTACACTACTCATAGATCTCAATTACGCACATATCAACGCATTTATATAAAAACAAAAAAAAATTATACATTAGCGGTGGGAGATGAGACATGTAGATTTAGGTGTCCACTTTAGAGGTTGTGTTGGATTCTCGATGTCCAATCATTGTTGTTTTTGTCTCTTCCAGCATTTTCGCTATTATTTTTGTTGTCGGTTGACCTTTTATTACAGAGGTAATAAGAGAAGTATTTTCTCTCTCCCAACATTTCTATTGTCCTGCAGATCTTTTAGTATTGAAGTTAAGATAATCATGCTTTGGCGGCACGTCTATCCCACGAACAGAGGGAAAGCAACATGATACTTAATTAACCAAGACAATAGAAAGGCAAAATATTCTTGCATGGATGATATATACGTATCAAGCTTTGGAAAACGGTCGGCCAAAATTTATGCCTTTTTTGTGTTGTTCCCGTTAAAGTGATATATACATCTCTTGCATATATCTATTTATGGTATGTCTAGAAATAAAAATTAAAATACACCATTACAGGCAATTGTTTTTTGAGGAAGGATCCCTTCACATTTTTGTTCTCACACATTCGACGTCATTTTTATGAATAAAAACCAAACCGTAACGGATTTGAAGCTAATATTTTAGGAATATGTTCCTCTTACCAAGTTCTACATGCCTACCAAAAATGAGCACATTCCGAAATATTAGACCTCACAATTTACCGGTCTTAATTTCGACGGCCAGAAATTCACAGATTTTCAACGTCTCATTTTCAAAGTAGTAGATGATAGTGTAATACGTCTCGAAATACGCTCATTTTCGATAGGAAAGTAGAGCTATATAATAGTATTCCTAAAATATTAGTTTCAAATCCGTTACAGTTTGGTATATGAATTCGCAAAAATGACGTCCAACATGTGAGATAGTGTGATAATAAAAGTGTGAGGGAATCCCTCCTCATTTTTATTTCTTCCCCAAAACATATAAAAATACAATGTTATGTACAAGCCATTATCTGCATTTCGGCCCAAGGAAATATCAGGTATTTTAAAAGTCTCAAATTACTTGGAGAGTTCTGGCCAAATCCAGTTGTAATAAACACCACCCCAGATTCATTTTCCCAAACCCAGATTATGTAGTTCTCATTTGATATATTAGGATGATTATCCCAAGAAAATATATGTAGTGTTTGAAAGAAAAGAATACGAAACATAATAGGAAAAAAAAAATTAAAAGATAAATACACATTGTCCAAAAAACTGAAAGAAAGACCAAACAGTGATGTTTTAGAAATCACATAGTCTTCAAAAATGATGAAAAAAACATACTAAAATACCACATTGTGCACCACATTCTGTTTAGCAGTAGCCTGATATCAAGTGATCGTCTTTCTTACAACATTGATTAACATGTCAATTACAATGTAGCCCGGAACCACTTGATCAAACTTTATAAGAAACTACCCATACTTTATGAAAAAACAGAATAAATGTGCACCACATTCAGTTTTGCATTAGCCCGATATCAATGTCAATGAAGCCCAGAACCTCTTGATCAAACTTTATAAGAAAACTACCCATACTTAGGTGAGTATCCCACTATGTAGTTCACTACAGGGAGTATGCCGAGGAGCCGTTGTATCTTCCATGGTGCCTAGATCTCCAAAATTGCATAAACAAATGAGTGATTCATTAAGTTGATAATTCACCTGGGGAAGGCTTGTGTAGCTAATGGTACCGTGAGTGCATTGGTGCTTCTTGACAATGGTTAAGGGTTTCTGAAACTCTTAGGAGGTCCACATTTCAAGATTCTGCAAAAAAGTTAAATTCATACTCAACCTGTGTGCAACTTAAGTTCGGTGCGATTGGCGAAGTAGTTGTTATCTCGAGCATCCTGTAATTAGCGAAGTAGTTTTTATCTTGAGCATCCCGCAGTATGAATGTTCCTTGCTTGTTGTATACGTCAGCGTCCTCTGAGCTTTACTTTCCGCAAGGGGATCGATAAATTGTATCCATTTGCTATTGATATATGCGTATAGATGGTTGTATACAGATGTACACATGTGGTTGTATGCGCACGGTTGTAGCTCGCCATATTAAGGCATTGACCGTGCATGGTTGTATGCAGATGCGTACGAACTCGGTACTGTATGGATGCTTTCAAAAAAATAATATTTTCAGAACAGATGTGGTATAAGCCGAAACGACAAAATAAGATAGAAGTAACAAACATTGCAAGCACATTTCTTCATAGTCTTGCTTATTTCAAGGAAGAAACTTGGAACCATACAAAATAAAGATCAAATATTGTTTGTTGTCCAACTGACTGGATACCATAAAGAAAATCGCAACTCGACGAAGGAACCGGAAGTTTCATTGCTTACACAACTATAAAGTCCAGCAAGAAGCAACTGGGATTTCTTGATTAGTTCTAATTCCCAACTGTACGGGTGGTATCCCTCTACTAAGAATATTTTACAATTACTCTTCTATTCTCTCCTATTTACGGAGGAAACTTGAGACCATACAAAATAAAAAGATTATTGATGATAAGTTTCACAAAATTAAAGTGGATGCAAGTTTCGGTTGTTGTCGAAATGACAGAATACCATCTTTAAACCAATAATTCACGGAAATAGAAACAAAATAAAAATAGAATGGCTGAAAACCATAAATTTTTCACATAGTTACCGTAACAAAATGGAGAACAACCTGTGATGTACACCGGTTTGGTGCTGGTGTGCCTAGCTTGCGTTCTCCCCCTGATTTTGGTTGTGTTCCGACTGCGCTTCATACCACTTTTATTTTGTTTTATTGCTGCATTCGATGAACAAACATAATACGGATTATTACACTTAAGGAACAAAACTTCTGGCTCCTGCAAAACAAAACCAATGAATTATATTAATTGCTTGGTAAAAACCTCTGAGAAAATCAGGATTAGTAAAAGCTATCCATTTCCCCCTGTTGCTTTTCTTTTTGATCCTTGTTCGCACACTGGTCCATGATTAATGCAGTGGTTCTACCACACAAAGAGGAAGATCAAAGATATTTGAGAAACTCTTAACAATCTAATAATTAAATGACCAAGTTAGTAATCAAGAAAGCTGACCATCTTTATGCTGCTAAATATTAGTAATCAAGTTAAGATCCGTTTAATGTCGGTCCATTGGCCTATGTTGA
This sequence comes from Papaver armeniacum, assembly GCA_023531295.1. Lineage (NCBI taxonomy): Eukaryota > Viridiplantae > Streptophyta > Magnoliopsida > Ranunculales > Papaveraceae > Papaver > Papaver armeniacum. Next base: position 12,693 of record JAJJWW010011274.1, on the reverse strand, counting down.
ACATAACTACACAAACATAAATGAAGGCTTACCTTTCTATAGTTATAAATGAGGGTGTTCAATCAGTACTATGAAAACCGATAGATAATTGCAACCAAATGAGCTTAGATAATATGGTATACACCTCATATCTGCAAAAACAAATTACCAAAATCAGCGGGAAGACCAACCCATAATGTAAGGAGTAACAATTCCTAGAATAATATCCCAAATTCACCGAGAAAAAAATTGTTACTTCAGGCCCATCTTGTAGTGTAAATCAAGATTAGACAATGTAGAAAAGATGCATGCATCTTCACTTTCACTAATGGTTTTCTTCATCCTAATTTATTCGGTACTTCGATAAAAATATCAAGAAAATTATTTTCTGGTGATTGTTTGCTGTCATTTTCAATTCTGTTTTAGACTATCCATGATCCAGCGTTAAGGAATGCAATATAAATTGAAATAACCTGCATTATACCTTGCACAACACACAATAAGCCTATGGAAATCCTTTAGTAGTCGTAGGAGTGAAAACATTAAACATCAATCACCTCACCAATATATCAAAAGCAGATGAACCTAGGGATTTAAAGATGTACAATCTATAGATATATGTAAAACACTCAATAAGAAAGAACAAAGGAAGTGATATGTAGTGATAATGTTAGCCAGAAGAAGAAAGACGACCAACAGATATAAATGGTCATTTGTACACTTCGCAGCGATTGAATGAATAATCATTTTTCAGGGACAATTCTACAAAGTGTTACCCAGAATTGGTTAATAACTTAAACTGTTTTGCATCCGAAAAGTATGATGTAAACACCTGCTAAGCTAAGTATTACGGCACTTCGTCTCGATGGTTTTCTTTAATACATCCAACAAATTAGTTAAGCACCGACTAAGAAAAACATTTCATCCACAAATCTAGTTGTTGTTCACTTGATCTTCTTTTCTCATAGCGATTCAGAGAGTGGGATCATCTTATTAAACCGAGCACCTTTATGAAACTAATATAAACAGCCTCTCCACAAAGAATAGCACACAAACACAATAAGAGAGAGATAGAGATATTTCTTTCAAAAAAAAAGAGCTAGAGATAATCAACCTGCAAAGTACGTACCTCCAGGAATCAGGAATAGGATTCGTAGAGCATCTTGCAAAATCAGGAATAGGAATAGTCAGGGTGGTGGTGTTAAGGTATCTCCCGAATTCATTTGAACCCCTACAAAAATCAAAAAATGAAGAAAGAAAATCATAGACAATCCAATTTAGATCGAAACAAAGATAATTGAAACTTAATGATGTATTAATAACTACCGAACAACCAAATGCAGATTGAATGAAGGAAAGTTATAGATGTGAACTGAGTTTTCTGCTCTTCCTTCTTGAATTTGAACCCAGTGATTTAATTTCAGACAGAAAAAAGAAATCAATACCAACTTTTAATTTAAGACCACATAACAAAATCTTAAGAGAGCCCCAAACTAAGAAATCTTACCTTTCTAAAACATCTAATTGATAATGAACAATACCATTTTTTTCCCTCCTTGTTAAAGCTCTAGGATTCAACTTGTACTTCCCTATTTTACTCTGCAAATATTCTCAATGAGAGTTGCAAGTGTCGGAGCTTCCTATTACAGTAATTCCCTTTAATTTGGTTTGTTGTCGTTATTCCATCCCCACTATCAATATTCACTTCCTCTAACTTTCGTGATCTGAAGAATGCTGAGTATCGACATCAGAGTTTTCTGTGGATCTCTGCGACAAAACTGTCACTGGCGCAAGATAGATATTGTGATTCTGCCTCTTGATGTTATGATCTCTCACCAGCTTCATCATTGACATATACAAACACCTATGACATAAGGAACACTTAAAGTTAACCACGGAAACGAAAATAGAAAGTCAATGTCCTATTAGTATAATGTGGTTCTATAGGTATATATACTTCTTGACATCATATCTGATGTCAATTAACATTGAGCCTTTGGTGAATTAATTTCCTTATGAGAAGTAAATTGCACATCTTAAAGCAACGAAGAAGAGGTACCTGATGACGCAACAGTGAGAACTATGTCTCCTCTGAGTCGACGACTCGCAGCTACTGTGTGAAATTAACCATCAAAGGAACTGAGACCCGCAAAATCCATGCAGTACGAATGTTAAATCTTAATTTCTCCATTCCTAGTAAAAAGTGCTAAACCTCGAAGTATATTTCCTGATTTAGAGGGGAATCCAGAGAATCAATTCAATAAGAAAGAAAGAATATAGGATAAAGCAACATGCTAATAAAATTACTTTCTCAGCTGACTAATGTGATATAGTCTGAATAGCTAGATATTAAAGCGATTTACATTTTTCACACAATATGCTCTGACATAATGTTACAACTGATCTATCATTAACTTAATCCTATTTCAAAAAGTTCATTTTTGCTTGAAGATGAGGTAGTGTCTGCTACATTTTATTCAGAAAATAAAATAAAAATAAGTTGGCTACCTTCCAATCATTACCTGGCTTAATATATAATGTTACATTCGTGTCTGCAAGAACCGCACTAACCGACTATCACTCCAGCACCTAGTGCTTTGCTGCTTTGCTTAGTGTTTGAAGATAATTAATATGAACAGTTATACCATAGATTACTTGGCACATTGATATACCAAAAGGTAACATAATACTTTAGGCATAGGTAAAGGAGAAGAGTCAAATGTTAAAGGAGAAGAGTTTTTGTTTACGTCATTACTTTAGGCATAGGCCAAATGTTAAAGGAGAAGGGCTTTTTGTTTTCGTTGAGAAAAGTTTAACCATACAATACTAATTGTATTTGCATCACGTACAATAAGTGGAACATGTGCATTTCATAGAACCGTCTAGTAAAAAATAGCTCGATCCCATGTGACCGCCAAAAAAGAACTACAAAACCGAAAAGTCAAAATTAAACATCAAGAATCACTAATACAAATTTACACACTATAAACTAAACTGCTTCCATCAGCACTACTACAACTTACTCTATAGACATGACATCTAAACCCGAATCATTGTCGATTCCTCTTGCAGCATCATAGTAATTGGTGATCATTACCTCTTTTTTTTTTTTTTTTTGGTAAATCCAAATTGTATTAAAAATAGCAAGAATACACAACAAAATAAGCTACATGAAAAGAGGCATTATGTTAAAGGAGAAGAGTTTTTTGTTTACAGAAGTTGAGAAAATTACTTGGCACATTGATATACCAAAAGGTAACATAATACTTTAGGCATAGGCCAAATGTTAAAGGAGAAGGGCTTTTTGTTTTCAGAAGTTGAGAAAAGTTTAACCATACAATACTAATTGTATTTGCATCATACAATAAGTGGAACATACAGATTTCATAGGAACTGTCTAGTAGGCCGAGAGAAACCCCAAAAACTTGAAGCTTATTTGAAACAAAATAATTTACATTTGGGTATTCAACAGAATTTAGAAAAACCGGTCTCCCAGTATAGTGTCTACCTTCCTCATTTGGAAGATCACAACCTCTCTTTGCCATGCTGTCCGCTGCAAAATTAGTTTCTCTAAAAGAATGTTCAAAACGAATAGCTTCAAAGTTTGAAGAGACTTCACTCCAACGCTGCCGAGCAAACCACGGAAGAGAAGAAGAAGAGAAGGCCAAACCGCACTTTTGAGTCCGAACGAATGCAAACTCTCAAAAACCCCACCGAATCGCCCACTCCAGCCCAATAATAATGCCATAGATTTCAGCCCGGGTAATTTGTAGTAATACCCAAACCTATACTCATTGCTCCAACTACATTTGCTCCATGATCTCGCGCCACCACACCGAGCTCCAAACCACCCCCGGATTCCCACGAGCAACACCATCACAAAGACAAAGAAAGAATTCGTCCATCTCTGGACTGACCACGTACATTCAACAGTTCATGAAACTTCACCCTTCCATGCGCCACTTTAAAGAAGTCCGAACTTTGAGATCTTCCATGAATTGTGCATGAATCCCTTAAGCCGTCTAGAGTAATCCTGCACTTGGTTAAACACACTTTTTTTTGAAAAAAATTCCAACAAACTTTTTTGTTCTCATAAACAAATTTGTTCCTAGTCTGCCACAGCTCTGATCGCACCACCAAATTTGTCAACAACCACAGCTCCTTGAACATCTCACTTCTCCCCCTAGCTGCCTTGTACGCTGTTGTCAGCTGCAAGTGCGAATGGAGATCAAAAATGTCCGCAATCCATTTCCAAGCTTTCACTACAAAAGAACAATGCCACAACAGGTGATCCAACGACACTTCTTCAGAATTACACAAACAGCACTTGTTTGCAATCTGAATTTTAAACCGGCTTTGAACTTTATCCAGGGTAGCACAAGCGCCCCTTAAAATCTTCCAATTTCTCGCAGCAAGTGCAGGATGAATGGCCTGCCTCCATAGCAAATTTGCACCCTCCAGCTTTGCAAACTTCTTGCGAATTAAAGCTTTGGCAGATTTGATAGAAAAAACACCAGTATAACTAGGTTTCCATACCATACTATCCTCTCCATTCAAAGGCCTAGGCAAATCAGTCACAACAAAACCAGCCGCTAACAAAATATTAAGACATTCTTCATTCAGATTCCAAGCGCCATTAGTAAGCATATCACCTACCAAAACCGAACGATCCAAAGAGTAGTCTTCAAGAATTTCAGCTATGGATTCGTCCCCCGCCCAAATATCATAATATAGAGATGTATTGCGACCATCTCCAATTAAAATTTTAGCATTCTCTTCCACCAAAGAAAACACCCATTTGATACCAGGGAGAATAGAAGATTTCACATAATGAACCAACTCACCATTCCTCTTAAAAAAATTTGCTCGAAGAAACCGAGCCCAAATTTTGTTAGATTTACGGATTTTCCACCAAAGACTCATAAGCAAAGCCTTATTCATAATACTCAGCTGAGTTATACCCAACCCTCCTTCATCATAAGGCGCACAAATTTTATCATAAGCCACAACAAAAGATTTACTCACCTTTGAATCTCCAGACCATAAAAAATTACGAATAGCCACTTCGCATTGATGAACAAACTTTCTAGGCCATTTATTAACAGCCATATTATGAATAGAAAAGCTCGCAATAACAGATTTCACCAACACCACTCTATCTTGAAAAGAGAGCATCCTACCTTTCCAACCTGCTAATTGATCCTTAATCTTTTCCACCACATTAGCTATATGGTGATATTTTACAACCCCTGGCATCACTTTGACTCCTAAATATCTATCCGGGAAAGTCGCAATAGGCATCCCCAAAAAATCAGAAATCGTTGCTCTCCTCCTCAAAGAACCTCCTCCATAATAAATCTTACTTTTACCTCAACTAACAGTTTGGCCCGAAGTACACTGATAAGATCCCAAAAGAGCTACAAGATTTCGCAAGCTTTTCATATTACCCTTGCAATAAATCATAATGTCATTAGCAAAAAACAAATGGGTGGGAGAGATACCTTTCCTTGAGACCATAGTATTCATAGCACCTTCACAAAAAAGCTTCATGATATTTCTACTAAGAACATCCTCAATCAAAACAAAAGTCAGAGGAGATAAAGGATCTCCCTGACGAAGCCCTCTATCAATACTAAAATAACCTTCCGGATTACCATTGACAAGCACTGAAATCCTAGCAGATTTTAGAATATTGAGAATCCAATCACACCACCATTCCGAGAAATCATACCTTCTAAACACCTCCAAAATGAACCTCCAACTAACAGTATCAAAGGTCTGAGTAATATCCAGCTTCAAACCAACATTCCCATCTTTCCGCTTTATTTGAATTTCATTCACCATCTCCGAAGCAAGGCTAATATTTTCATGAATATTTCTACCCTTCATAAAAGCAACATGCTGCTCAGAAACAAGATTACCCAAAACACTACCAAGACGAGTAGCCAAAATCTTAGTGAAAATTTTAAAGAAAAAGTTACTAAGACCAATAGGCCTAAAATTATTAAGAGTATTAGCACATCTTTCTTTAGGAAGCAGCAAAAGAAGGCTAGAATTAACTCCATGAGGGATGGACTTATTCACCCAGCAATATAAAATAGCACTCACCAAGTCTTGATTAATAACTTCCCAACAATGTCTGTAGAAAAATCCAGCAAACCCATCTGGCCCTGGAGCACTATCCGCACCCAAAGAGAACACCGCTTCATAAATTTCTTCAAAAGAAGGAGTCTGATCCATACGCCCACTCTCCTCAAGCAAAATACTCTCATGCTCTACATCAAAAAGAGAGTCCACAGGGGCAGAGACATCACCATTGAACTTATTTGTAAAATAATTTACCACAAGATCTCTAATCTGATCACAATCCGTTATAGCCTCCCCATGTTCATCAACAATCTCCGAAATAGTATTACTACTCCTTCGAATCCTAATACTATTGTGAAAGAAACTTGTGTTACTTGCACCTTCAACCAACCACTGATTTCTAGATTTTTGCTTCAACATTGTTGCCAACTGAATACGAATATTATTAACTTCCACTGACGCCTCTTTCATCACATTATTTTTATGCAAATCAAAAGGGTCATCATCAGCTAGACGTAAAGCATTCTCAAGCCTAAGTTGAGCTTGCTTCAATCTGACATAGACATTACCGAAATCTTGTTGATTCCAAACCTTCATATCCGCCTTGAGTCTTTTTAATTTCTGAGCAAAAATATAAGCTGGATTCCCCTCCAAAGGAGCATTCCAACTATCCTGCACCATTCTCATGAAATCTGGATGTGAAAACCACATCTTTTGAACACGAAAAGGAGACCTTCTTGGCCTAGTATTAACAAAAGTATATCCAATGAGAGGAGAATGGTCAGAAACTTCCCTAGGAAGAGCTTTACACCGCCAATTCTCAAAACGATTCAACCAAAATTCATTTACTACAGCCAGGTCAAGTTTACTAATGATTCTTCTAACACCCGATTGGTGATCATTACCTCGCTACTAATTAACATGAATTCCAGAGCTATCAATAAGAATGCTGATAGTGGACACTAATCAACATATACCTGAGTAATTGATAATGTGTACAACATAAAAAAACCATACAACTCTTACAATTTAGGTTACCTTAATCAAACAATATCTTCATCTCTACCAACCAAATTAGATGAACTCCTAAAGACATTGTGAATTAACGTATGACCAAATTGCAGAAAATGGGAAAGCTTGATTTCAAGCCTTTTCTTTCCTTTTGGGTTTCCAGCTCAAGCAAAAGCGTCATGTCTGTGTACTGGGAAAAAAACAACAAAATTATGCTTGTTTACATAATGGACCAATCATGTGTGCTTAATGAACAGGAAAAACAATCAGACATTTTCAGTTCGCTTGCTCAAACTCTCAATGGCTTCCTTATCTTCACTCTACAAAGATCAAGTCATGTAAATATGCTACAACACCAAAAAAATAAAACGAATCGTTTACGTACATAAAAATACAAAATTCCCATTGGTTTGCTAAGAGATACGATATCTACAGCTCAATTGTTGCGGAAAAATTCTCAATAGCATCGGACCTCATTAAGAGTCATTTTAATAAGATTAAATATCCACCATTCATCTCATTGCATCATCTCAAAAACGTTTATGCATGGCTGCCACATATAAAAAAGCACGACTATATTTACCTTTATTTGAAGCTAGCCGAGAAGCATAACAACTAACAAACTGGAAGAGTAGCATTAGTTTCCCTAGCTTGAATTAAGTTAGCATCAATACACCTAACAGGATATGCTTTATATTACAGCAGGCGTTAGATGCATAAATTCTAACCAAGTTCAGCTAGGAACGACCTTTTCTCCCTCGCAGCTATACACTCGACAAGATTGTGCATCATTTAGAAATGTATTATATCAAAGAGACCAATGTAATGTATAAGAAACCACAAATCTTAACAAATCTTAAAGTGTGCCTCCTACTATTAAAGCGGAATGCCTGCTACGAAGCAAGTCGAACCTTAACTGATTTAACCAAACAACTCAAGCTAATTTGAAGTTCAAGTTCAGTTCAATTTAGAAGTAACTAAACAACAACCCAATTCAGAAGCACCCAAACTATCAAAATTCAAGTATAATTTTGGAGTTAATCTTCATAATTCAAAATTCAGCACCCAAATTTAATGTTATTAGATCTGCTCAAACAATTTAGAATTACGTTTAGGGATACAGTGAGTATAAGGAACCGCTTGTGCCGATTAACTTGCAATTGTACTTGGATATTCTGCAAGTACCTGAGTTTGAAACTCATAATATAACAAAAATTGCTCCGTGACTATCAACAAAACTGAAAAGATGGGATTTCTTCTCATTTAGCTTCTTCCGTTCTAAGGAAGGTGTCATTTTTGTGACAGACATGAGCTTACTTAAATTAGCAGTTTAAGTGGGTGAGCTGTGATTTGAGTTTAGTCCTCTTTCGCTAATGATTAAGCTTCAAGTCAAAGTGAAGGGAGCTAAACATAGACAAACCCGAGTCTGCGCAATCAATTCTATATGCCTTTTTAATCAAATTGTTTAAAGCTTGACAAATGATGCCCTACTGGTCTACTAAATTTAAAAATAAATTAGAAGCAAAATACTACATGAAGAGTCATCAAATTTGTAACTTACCAATTTTCTCATAATTAATTTATCATCATCGAGAACATGAACTATGTTCTCATATTAGCCTCTGAAGACCTGCAATAGTGCAACATGCAAGACTTTGTGTTTCAAAAAAGGTTTTTTTCATTAGGTTTATGAGGTCCAGCCAAAAGGGCTTTGGAACTTCAAACTTACCTTGATTTGTCGGTGCAGAAAAACGTCTTGAGGACAACTGATGCGGCGGCATAAGAAACCCATCATCAACATAACGAAAATAATTACTCCGAAACTATAGCAGAAACACTGGAGGCAATCATGTGTAACACCCCGTGTTTTTAGCATGGCACATGCTAAAGGATGCGCCATGGCCTGAGATGAAGTTTCATCCAAAGCTTCCGTTGCGTAGGAAAACGAACAATGGCCCTTGGCCAATGTGTTCACAATGTTCAGCCAACATGGCTGCACATCGGGTTAGAACCGGACAGCCAACATGGTTGCACATCGAGTTGACAGTGGACAGCCAACATGGATGCACATCATGTTGGAACCAGAAAACCAACATGGCTGGACATCGAGTTGGATATGTACAGCCAACATGGCTGGACATCGGGTTGGCAGTGGACAGCCAACATGGCTACACATCTTGTTGGAACCAGACAACCAACATGGCTGGACATAGAGTTGGATATGTACAGCCAACATGGCTGGACATCGGTTTGGCAGTGGACAACCAACATGGCTGGAGATCGGGTTGGTAATGTACAACCATCACGACTGGACATTGGTGTGGTCTATGGGCCAAAGTCGGAAATACATCCATCACGGCCCTTCATCGGGTTTGGCTCAGGAAATGTTCAGCCATCCTGGCCGGACAGTGGAACTGGAATGTGAGCCAGAACTGAATGTACATCCATCTTGGTCCCCCAAATTGAGTTCTAAAAATGTCAAATTATCATATATAGGGAGGGGTAGTTGGTTGAAGGTGCATATGAGGACTATGTACCAAGTAAGCTTCATCGCTTGGCCGGAACGGTATGAATGATGCTCAGGCCTCATTCTTAGTCGTGCATCCTTACGAATGGAGCATATGATGCTGAGGCATCACTATGTTATTCCACGAACTCGATGATGCATCACTTGGATGTATTTGACGGAACGGCCTATACGGACTAGGCCATTACCACTGTTGCTTGGCCACGACCTAGCAAACGAGTTGGAATAAGTTGCTTGTCCCTTCGAGGATGAACTACGGTCTGTGCTTGATCCCTTTAGAATAGGGAAGGGTACGTGAGGGCAGCCGTAATGAGTTGCAAGATTTTCGGTCCAAAGACGTTGGCCCCTCATATCATCTAAGCTCGGTAGCTCGACGCAAGAGATGATTGTGGCCAGACTTGATGAGGCTTAGTTGCATGCCAGTAAGTGGATACTCATACTTCCTATCAAGTTATAAAGAGTTGGTAAGCGAGGTAACGTAGGAAATGGCAAGGGCTTGGTGCGGCCTACGCCAAAGTCCAAGGCTTATGCCTGGACAAGACACGGTAATATGACGGTTGCTCAGCTAGCTAGGAAATTCAGTGATGAATTCCCTACGTAAAGGCAAAGCCAGAGATGCATGAAAAATGCAATGGCATTGGCCTTGTGGCCTTAAACCCTTTTGCGGGACAAGGGTAAGTTGGAACGGTGTGGAAGCTAAGTTAGTTGCGTCATGCTCCACGAGCATGCTTGCAAGGGAAAATGGACGTGCATTTGCCTAGCCCTAAGGCCCGGATCGTAGCTTCATCTTGACGCATCGGGGAGATTACGGCCTGCAGGGCAACTCGCCAAAGGCGTAATTTTCCGGTCCCTCACATCATGTTTGGAGGAAAAAGTATAAGGGTGGTGATACCTTCTGAAGGAGCATATAAGCAGTCCATGAATAAATAGAGGAGTGGTGCAGTTGATCCCACATTCACAACATCCTTAGAACTGAAGAAGAACCATGCTAGTATCTTTGGATCATCTTCCTCGAGCAGTTCTGCATAAGCCTACACGTACAAAATATACATCATGTAGGATCAGAATATCGCGACATCAATACTTTACCATACAGACAAGTGGTGCACAATCATTGTGCAAATAGACGAACGCTGCTGCACAATCATCATGGCAATGAATCCTAAGACTCCAATCATTGTTTACTATTCGAATTACAGCAACGGCCATGAATAGTGAAGCATGTCAATATGCTCCCTTTTTCATACTTGTAGAAATTACATTAAGACATATATAGGGGAGGTAGTTATTGAAGGCATATGCGACTATGTACTCAAGTAAGCTTCATACCATTTTAAGAGTATAAATGATGCCTCCAAGACCATTTATAGTCATGTGAGGGCTCTATGAGAGGGCATTCTGATGCGTTGGTACTCATTATGTTACTCAAGCGTTGACCCGATGATGCATAATCATTATGACCTCGCTAATGGCTCTACACTAATCCAAAGCCATTACCGTTTCTTTTGCTAGGCCACACTTGCAAACCATTTGGTTTAATTTTTCTCTGGTCTTCTGATGAATCATGTCTGCTTGATCCCTTTAGATAGAAGGGTACGAGGCGCTGCACGAGTTGCAAAGATGTTTGCCCAAACACGTTGGCCCTCATCATCTAAGCTTGGTAGTTCGGATTAAGAGATGATTGCATGACTTGACGAGGCTTAGTTGCATGCCGTTAAAGTGAATGCTCATACTTCCTATCAAGTTATGAAGAGATGGTGTTTAGCAATGTGGAAATGGCAAGGGCTTGGGTGTGGCCTACGCTAAAGTCTAAGGCTTACACTGGACAAGACACTATAATGTGACGGTTGCTCTCACTAGCTAGAAATTCATTTATGAATCCCCACATAAAGGTAAAGCCGTATATCTAGAAAATGTACTGCATTGGCCTTATGGCCTTAAACCCTTTTCATGGGACAAGGGTAAGTTGAACAGGTGGAAGCTGGGTTAGTCGCGCTATGCTCCACGAAGATGCTTGCAAGGGCACTGACGTGCATTTGCCTAGCTTTGAGGCCCGGATCGTAGCCTTCACTGCGGCGCACCTGTGGAGATGACGTCACAAGTAACGCGCCAAAGGCGTAATTTTCCCACCACATGATGGTATCGCAGGAAGTTCCGAGAAAACTCTCTAGGGACTTGTGCGAGTGGACTCATTGGCGAGTGTTTTCTTGATAAAACATAAAGTTGAGAAGGTGCCAACTTTTGCGCGGAAGAGTTTGTAATCGCTTTGCCGCCATTATGAGAATCGAGCCGAGCTTGTTCGTACCGTGAGATTGCCCGGCTCTAAGTGGCACCCCACTTATGAAAGGGATATCCTAAGACCGCTCCGGGGACGGCAGACAACGGACCGATCATCTCACACGTTTGGCAATCGCCAAGGGTGCGGCGTTGTCGCCCTGCTAGCATCCCACTTACGAAAGTGGCAACTGATGACCGCCGTGACTCTGCGGGTAATCGATATCGATCCACACAAAGATCGCGGCTAAAATTTTGTCATTTTGATGACACCTTTCTCAACTTGTGAACTTTAGGGATCTCTCGAAAGTGCGACGCATGGGATACGCATTCGTGATACTCCGGCCGAGATATCCTCGCAATCGCCACCATATTCTTGGTTTAGCTAGGGCACTTTTTGATCCCCTCGCAGGTATATGATGTTTCAAGGTCTAAATTGTTGTTCATGACAACTTGAAGAAACCCGCATGATTTCTAGTACTATGGTATGGGACTTTTGCCCGTGAAATCCAACTCAAGAGATTGTCCACAATAGTTTTGGTTTTGAATTCTCGGGGACGCAATTTTTCAAGGGTGTGATAATGTAACACCCGTGTTTTTAGCACCGCATGCTAAAAATACGCCATTTGCTTGTGATGAACCTTCATCCAAAGATTCCTTGCATGTTGAGATGTATTTGTCTGCCATATCTCGTACCAAGTAAGCACATCGTGATATGCATATTGGCTAAGGACAATATGGCATTGGCTGGAAGTTACATCGGGCTACAGGTGCCAATTCAGATCAAATGATGATCGTGTCATTGGGTAGATGAC